>JAGVVM010005873.1:0-19521 GCA_019149425.1 Psidium friedrichsthalianum
ATTCATGAAGAACAGAGTACTCGCAGAGAAGAATTTCCTCTGAGAGTTTCAAGCTTACATTGCGTCTCATCATGGTTTCCTTATTTATATGCCCTATCTATGAGAAAACCCACACAAGAGGCGGCTTTACAGTTCAATCTTTAGACTATAAACAAACTAACAAAAATAACAACTTCAGTTAGGTATACAAAACAGGAGTAACGGTTGTGTATTGAAGATCTCCATTTATAGTTGGAAACGTGAAGCTGGAGGACTTTGCTGTCATGGAGGACTTTGCTGTTATTGGAGATTTGCTGTTATCTTCACCTCTTTCCTTCCAGATTATCTCAGGCATTACCATGCAACGTTGTAGCCGCCATTACTTACTTCTTTTCGATTGGTTCTGTGAAACAGAGTATGCAATATTCTGTGGTTCTTAACAGCGAGAGGCGGACCGCCCGGGCGGCTTGGTCTCGGTCGAACGGTGGGCGATGATTCGTCGGTGGTGGCGAGCGGTGATGGGCGGTCAGGTCAAGGCCCAACCGGTTCCTCTTTTTGCGCCAAAAAACCTCCTCCCCCCCCCCCCCCCACCCCCCCCCTCTTTCTGTCTCTCGTCCTCCTTTTCTTCTGCCCCCGCCCTCTACCTGCTCCCTCTGCCCCTGTCTCTCCGACGTCTGCAGCAAGTTAGCCATGTGGTGGAGGGGTGGCAGGTAATGGGTGGTCCAAACGAGCGTGGCGTGAGGGTGTTGTGATTTCTGGTCAAATAGAGATGACACTCCCGTGTTGACTGAATACTTTTGGTATCGGACTCATAGGCTCGCTATACATAGCTGGGTAATTTTTTCTCCCTCCACTCTCTTTTGGCCATATTTTGATTTGCATTTGTGCAGCATTATTGAAGAAATTTCGGGTCTTCAGGATATATCAGAAAGTTATGTTTATGCAGTAAAGGCGATGACATACTACTGAAATGCTATATCACTTGACGATGTGTTCATTATATTCTACTTTTTCTCTAATGGAATATGTTCTGCTTTCAGGAAGAGGTGGATCGTAAAAAAGGGTACGGGTGGCACCGGACAGCAGGTTCATTGCATTCACGGAAGTCGACACTTCTTACGTATATGCACCAAGGCAAAAGCTCAGTTGGTCCAGAGGCACAAGAAGATCATGCTTACCCCTTCGCAGGAGCTTTAAATGTTAAAGTTCGTCTTGGGGTAGTTTCCTTACTGGAGGTCCTGTTACTTGGATGGATCTTCAATGTGGAGGAACAAATGAGTTAGACGATGAGGAGGAATATTTGTCCCGAGTCAACTGGACGCATGGAAATATCTGACAGAATCAGGTCACATAGCAAATTGAAGATGCTTCTTAAACAGGTCAAAAGCAAATTGAAGATGCTTAAGTTTGATATTAAGATGGGGCAAGGAAAAGTTGTAATGGTGGAAGAGCAGAGTACATGGATTAACTTACGTGAGTGCTTCACTCCTCTAGACAAGGGTATAGCTAAATTTTCTGGGGGGTTATATGGCAAGTGAAAGAACGGGATTTAGACGTATTATTTGCATGACTCGAATGGGAGCTGCCTAGGCCCTATCACGGAAGGTGACTGGATGGTTGAGCAAATTGCAGGGTAAATGAAGCTGCAGGGACTCGTGTACTTTGCAGAAAACCCTAGAATAGTCCTTTGCCAGCTCCGAGGAGATCGACCAATGACGAGGAAAAACATGACTTCTGTTGATATTCACGATTCTCTCATTTCTGCCTCTAGGGTGTCGCTGTGCTCCTTGCATGATGGCAGGATAATTTTGCCATTGTAAGATGCTCCATAGGAACCCCAAAGTACTATTTCATTTTGTCATATAGAAATTATCGGAGTTACCTATCTAGACAATGCTCTGAACTTTGTTACTTGTAAAAGGCTTGACATGATTAGATCACTCGTAAAAATTCACTGACGACAATTATTACATATGATGAAGTCACAAAGTATAGAAGATTAGATACGAGAGCTCATAACATACAACTCCTTCCTCACCGGTAACTAATAAAAAAATCTCACGGCAATTTGCTTCAGTTCCTAAGTCGGCCACCGTGGCAAACCTCTCATTGATCAAGTTGTCTAGCCCCTAAAATATCTTCCTCGCAGTTATAGCAAGGGTACAGATCTCTCCATTACCAACACTCGCATCGATAATCGCATCTAATAAAAAACGAGCGATCAGCCAATAGTTTATCGGATCATTGATCCAAGGTCTCCATACCATACATGTCTCCAGAAGAAGTCCTAGGCGAGGGACAGCGAAGGTTAAGACGTATTCGACGTATTGCCACCCTTTGGCTTCGGTTGATGCGGAGAGGACAGACGGAAAGTGTTGCTTTGTTAATGCATTTAGCTTGGGGAGAACTAACGGCGTAAGCTAAGTCGCCTCATGCACGCAGTCTCCCGCTACCGGAAGTCAAAACCACTAACGCAATTCGTCCACGTGGCATGACCCGATTGGGAGCAGCTAGTGGCATCGGCAATTTCCAGCTCAGATGGCAAGTCTGCAAAACGGACGGGAAAAACTGGAAGAGATTCCGTATTATTATTGTAATAGCTTTGCGGATGAAAATTGAGTTGCGGCAAGAGAAACTCTGCTATCAGTGGCAACGAAGAAAGAAAACTTAAGGGGGAAAAATAGTTCACAGGCTCCTCTCAATAAACTCCCAGATTCTCTCCTCCATATAGATGCGGTCCCTCCGCCGCCGGGGCATGTGTCGTTCATCGGGAAGATCAATAGCTCGTACCGCTTTCCTGCCTCCACGAGCGCATTCACCAGCCGCGCCGTGTGCCTAAAATGCACGTTCTCGTCGATCATGCCGTGGACTAAACAGTAACCTCCCTTCCATTTTGTCCACGTGCTGCATGACCGAGCTGGATTCATAGCCTTCCTGATTAGCAGAAGGAAACCCCATGTACTTCTCCGTGTAGAACGTGTCGTATCCATCCCAGGGATGTTACTGGGGCACCAGACACAGCGCAGCAGAAGATGTCAGGGCATACTGGCCAACGCCATGGCAGACAGATACCCACCATAACTCCAACCATATATTCCGATCCGACTGGCTTGGGCCAGCCCTTCTTTGACAAGCCACTCAGCTCCGGACACCTGATCCTCTACGTCAACGTGGCCAAAGTTCTGTTAAGAGCACCTTCAAACTTCAGACCACGCCTAGCGGTGCCTCGGTTATCTAACTGTTGCACCAGGCAGTAAAAATTTGTTGTAAGTCACCAGTCATTCACTAGAAGCTTTTGGCAGAAATACATGGAAATCGATATCAAATAGGTCTGCATGCAAACCACTCAACATGAGAGAGGAGGGATAGAGAGAGAGAGAGAGAGAAAGAGAGAGGGGACAGGCTTGGCCTGTAGCAAGGGAAAAAATGGATTTTGATATTCTCTGCTGCATGAAGCTTTAAATCTTTCTACGCTTTCCTTAACCAAATCAAGCATTGTCAGTTCAACTACATAGCAGTGACTTCCATTAGGCATGTTGATGAAATTGATAAGAAGTACCTAAACCATCGTGCGACCTTAATGGAAACATACCGCACAACATAAATGGAGTGAGAAGCATCACAAATGGCAAGATCATGACATATTGAGGGATTTACTTCAGCAGCCTATGTTTACAAGTAAGAGAGGATGACTGAGGTGACCACAAGAGATGGTACTAACCTTCCAAACTAAGATTCCTTGGCTTCTCAAATACTGTGCCTTCATGTCAACTGTATTTGACCATGAATTACAGACAAGTTGTACGCATGGCCCACCATACACAGCTATCATGGTCTTGTAAGGTGGGGGTCCAAATTTTGCTATATCAGGTTTGTACAGAGCTCCATATAGCGCAGTCCCATCATTTCCCTGTATTTGCATGACCTCTGGAGACTCAAGCTGCAGCTTCTTCAACCTTGGTATGGTAAGTGGAGGCTCATACAATGGCAAAATTATCCTGCTATCATGCAGGGAGCACAGAGACACCCTAGGGGGAGAAGTGAGAGAATCGTGAATATCAACAAAAGTCCGCAGGTGATGATCAAGCACAACTACATGTTTTCCTTGTCCATTGGTCAATCTCTTTGAGCTGGCAAAGGACTATTCTTGTCTGGGAAAAGTTTAGCTGAATATAAGTGCTGCTCCAGGGGGCCATCTAGAGTTCCTGTAAAGTATACAAGTCCTGAAGCTTCATTTACACCTGCAATTTGCTCAACCATCCAGTCACCTTCCGTGATAGGTCCTAGGCAAGTCCCGTTTGAGTCATGCAAATAAAGATGTCTAAATCCCGTTCTTTCACTTGCCCATATAAACCCCCCAGAAAATTTAGCTATACCCTTGTCTAGAGGAGTGAAGCAGTCATGTAAGTTAATCCATGTACTCTGCTCTTCCACCAATACAACTTTTCCTTGCCCCGTCTTAATATCAAACTTAAGCATCTTCAATTTGCTATGTGACCTGTTTAAGACCTGAGCTGTCAGAATATTTCCATGCATCCAGTTGACTCGGGCCAAATATTCCTCCTCATTGTCTAACTCATTTCTTCCTCCACATTGAAGATCCATCCAAGTAACAGGACCTCCAGTAGAGGAAACTACCCCAAGACGAACTTTAACATTTAAAGCTCCGGCGAAGGGGTAAGCATGATCTTCTTGTGCCTCTGGACCAACTGAGCTTTTGCCTTGGTGCATTATCCTGAAGAAAGGTACATTAGAAGTGTCAACTTCTGTAAATGCAATGAACCTGCTGTCCAGTGACCACCAGTACCCGTTTTTACGATCCATCTCTTCCTGAAAGCAGAAACAATATTCCATTAGAGAAAAACCAGAATATAATAGACAAATCATCAAGTGATATAGCATTTCAGTATTATGTTATCGCCTTTACTGCATAAACATAACTTTCTGATATATCCTGAAGACCCGGAAGTTCTTCAATAATACTGCACAAATGCAAATAAAAATATGCTCAAAAGAGAGAGCGAAGGGAGTCAAAATTACCTGAGCTATGTACTCAGCGAGCCCATGAGTCTGAAAACCATAAGTATTCAGTCAACATCCAGAATCATCTCGACAAAAATAGAAAAGTCTATAAAAAGCAGACATTGACAGGAACACACTTAAAATATGTACCTGCTCCATCCATTGCAAGTGAAAACACTAAGCAAGCTTAAAACTAAGCTCCTATAGCACAAGGACAGCAACATAATACATTTAACAAGTTTGAGCTCACATGAAGTTGGATATAAAGAGGAAAGGAAGAGCTCTAGCAATTAAAATTCTGGATTTCCAAAACGTTTGCTCAAGCTGTCAAAGTAGAATTTCAGTCGATTAAAGGTGAAATATGTGGAACCAAGTTGGGCAACATTTAATGGAAGAGGAAATAAGCCCAAATCACCACGTAGAACACGCAGAAAAAAGACCCAGTGTGTTTGGTTAAGCTCACCATAGCATTATCAATGGCACCATCAGTTAGCTGATGTTGTTCGTTGTGTAGGAGGTTTAGAATGTGCAATTCTCTATCTCTCACAAAAGCAATCATGGTACCATCTGGAGAGATATGTGGATCAATAATCGGTGAGGATGACGTGCTTGGAAGCTTAAGCTCTGGTTTTGAGCCAGAGAGATCCTGCATATAAACCTGTAACTCAAAGGAAAAACACATCAGTTGAAGCTGCTTCTTTACAATCTAAATTGACAGATAGTTGGAAGAGAAAGAAGCAGGCAATAAGGGTCTGTATGATTCGAAGTGTTTCGATTGAAAAGAATCAAGATATTTCGGGATCATCTGGAGAGATTACCAAATGACATTTACCTCAACTATCAAGCCCCTGTCTTCTCCCATTGAACAAAAGGTAAAAGAAATGAAGAAACCAGAAGGTAAAGATTGGAAATTGGATCAATCAATCTATATAGGTGGTATGCCAGCAAATACATGCAAAATAGATGTTAAAATAATGGCATTGTAGCATGAACGGGTGACCAACACCAAGGAGCTGATCCGCTTGAACTTTTATATATAAAAGGTTTAATCATTATTCTATGTAATTGAAAAGAATGCGCATCGATGGTTTCTCTTACTGACACGGGAAGATAATTAATGACGCCTGGATGATAGATAAACTAATGCGCATCGATGGATTCCTAATCAATGACCAATGGAATCATTGTCGGATATACTAAAGAGCAAAAGACATACCCCAGCTGGCAAAGGCACCATAAGCGCCTTCTTCTTTGAGTTCGTCTTAATCCATTCGTATCGTGTTACTCCCAAACCACGCTCCCTCAATCTCTCCCTTCTCAACTTTTCTTCTGGAGAAATGTTATTCTCATCAAGCCCACCATCTGGGGGACTGAAAAGTAAATCTTGCTTACTACTCTTGAGATCAAATATAAAAACCTTCCTATTTAAAGTCTGATCGGGACTGAATAAATAGGCAACGAGGGTATCATCAGGGCTGAAAGTGATTGACGTTGGTGCACCATATCCAGGCAAGGGATATTGTACTATTTCCTCGACTGGGAAAGGAATACAGTCATCATTGCTTGTGCAGCTGTGTTGTCGGTTACAGGCATATTGCAGAATGACCCAAATCTCTTCAACTTCTTCTCCTTTGTCTCATTAGCCGATTGCATTACAAGAGAACTAGATCTTTCTGGTCAAATGACAAAGGAGCACGAACAACATGTTAAAATTAGGGTGCTAAACACTTCAACTAAATGTTAACTAGTATATAAATAACACAAGAATATATAACTTCGGGTTAAAACTGAGTGTGCAACCTGTCACAACATAAGATGACAGAGAACAGCTCGGATTATTTTTCTCTGAATAAGCCCAATCAAACATCACGATGATCATCGACATTCTTGCTACCATACAAGAACATCACGATGATCATCGACATTCTTGCTACCATACAAGTTCAACGGTTTTGCCGGAACTATGAGGACACCATGGGAGGACACAGTCCCATATACTAAAAGTAGAACCCCATATAGACTGGCCTGTACAAGCATTTCGAAGTTAACTTAACATTTCTTCCTAGTTAGCTTAGACTTGAGAATAGTCTATCCTTACTCCTAAGTAAAGGGCCCGTTCGTTTAAGAAAACAAAAGCAAAATACTCATCTCCTTATATCTGTGAAGGTTGAGTTTTGCTCATTGCCTTCCATTCAAGCCACAGCAGGAAAACTACCAAAGATCAAAACTTCCTAAAAAAATATGGAATGTTACCCGTTGCGTTTCGGATTCTTTTCATTTTCTTTCTCCAACTAGTGACTTTTCATATTTGACGAGCTTCCCACTTTCGATTCGCTTCCTTTCCCAGCTAAAAAGCAAAAGCGCCATACTTATTTGGGAAATCTATTTTTCTTCACTTGTCAGTCTCTGAGCTACGAAACAAGGGAAAATCAATCCTCTCATCATCCAATCACGTTAATTCAATCGTAATCGCCATAATTACCTGCTAAGAAACACCAAATCTCAGCTCCCTCTCAAACCTCTAATCCAGAACGAGAAACAACCCCCTGAATCCGATCCCAGTCTATCGAACTGCATCGGGTCAACACTCGCACTTCATTCAGGAAACATACCCAAAAAAAGGAGGAGGAAAGACAAGAGACAGAGATGTATCCGAGTCGAACCGCATCGAATTTGACGAGGAATATGGATCGACACCGAACCTGTAAAGCCAAAGGATGTGATCGGCCATGAAAAGCATCAAACGAGACGATCGCCAAACTTTTCAACCGATCCACTCCCAAAAGACGGAAAAGACCTCGAGAATCAGAATCGGATTCGAAGAACCAATTGAAATTCCGAGAGGCTGTGTTGCTCCCCCTCCGTGCAGGAGTCCGAGATTAGCAGAACTGAAAATGATTATTATTTCTGGATAAGAAGGGAATTATTTGGAAGCGGAACTCGTCGATTCGAGTTTGTTCAACACGCGCCGGTGTTGGGAGTTTGGATTCACCGAAGCTGCTTGCTTGTGTTGGTGTGGACGAGTTTGTGTTGTGTACGGGCAATCACACACAACACTAATCTGACGACCGCTGGATATGGATCGCTCATTGATCATACGGTCCCAAATCTGACACGACGGGCCCCGGCGTTAATGATCGGGAGAGACAATGATTGGATTGATTTCATTGATGAAAGCGAACCTAGCGATGGGTCGACCCAACAACAATTAAAAAACTAGCGATGACGTGTTCGAATGCCTATTCCGACAAGAAAATAGATCATTGCGTACGGATTAATTTGGATAAATTGGCATGTCATTATGGTATGAGTTAATTATTACTGTATTAGGAATCAATCATAAATGTTAACCATGTCATTTGAAATGATAATCAATGTTCTACTTGTCATATTTCAGTTTGGCCAAAAAAAATCATATTTCATGTGGACGACATCAATTTAATGCCATCTTAATAGACTTTTCTTTTTAGGCAAGTCACAAAACTTATCATGAAAGTACAAAAACACACCAAAAAATATCAAGTCATTAATAATTTTATGACACAATTAAAACTTGTCAAATTAATAATTTTTTCAGTTTTATCATTTTAAATAAAATTTTAGTTTATTTATAAGTATTTTTAATTTAATTAAACAAATAAGATGAAAACGAAAAAAAAAAAAGTTAAGGTATAATTTAAAAAAATTATTCACGTCAGCATTGGTCATGCCATGTAAGATAAGTGATATTCACGTCAACAAGTTTCGATCAAGATTAGTTGAATGGATTCAATTGACAAAATCAAGAAAATGTTTAAAATTAAATTAGCAAAAGTGCGGCAAGTTCATGACTTTTTGGACATTTTCCTCTTATAAACCAATCCAATCTTCATCAAGAAAAAATAAAAATAAAAGAAAATATTTAAAATTTATATATGCTGGTGTTAGTCTTAACATGTAAGACAACCAATGACTACGTTAACGAATTCCAGTCAAAATTGGCCAGATGGATTCAACTGACAAAACATGAAAAATGGTTAAGATTGAAATGATAAAAATGCATTAAGTTCATGACGTTTTGAATAATTTTTCCTTCATGAACCAATGCCATCTTCATCAATGGATACTAGCATGTTAGAGACTACCTAAAAAAGCTAGATAATTATGAAAGCTTCATACCTAAAATAGGAACATTAGAAACAGAAAACCCATTGGCTGATTGAGTCATCAAATCCACCATCGGAAAGCAAAAGAACACCAAAAAAAAAAAAAAACTAGATTGCTTGAGATAGAGAGATAGAACCACATATCCAAATCATCGAAATCAGAGAAAGAGAAAGCGGATGGACCACTTGAAGACGGGTCCCAGAAGGACAAAAAACAAATATTGTGGCAAGATGACAAAAGTTGCACACGTGTCACTGACTTCCGATTGATACAACACAACAAACCATTCTTCAGACAGGTCATATGATGTCGACAATTGATTTTACTCGTGATTCGATCGCCACTCAATAAACGACCATTAGAGATGGCAAATAAATTGGTTGGATTGAATTTGGATGGGTCTAAATGGGTTCGACCCGTATCCATTCATTTAACTCTTATAGGCCCATTTATTCATTAAACAATCTAGGTGGCTCGTACTCAATTGAATCCAGATCTAACCCAAATCCACCCACATAGCCTAACTAAAAGCCTGAGAAAAAGGCCAATCTCCAAGACTAAATAAACGAAAAAAAAAGTAAAAGAAATCTGCAAATTATCATGACTCATGATAAGGATGCCATGCGCTCATCTTTGCATCAACATTGTCCGCGCCACTCCTTGCCTATAGAAAGACTCCAGGGACAAAGGACAAACATTTTTAATTTAATGATACATGTTATTCAATAAAAATTTCCTACGCCAGCGTTAATTTAAGAGAAAAAATTATCGAAAAGTCCTAAACCTATTGTTTTATGCTAATTCAGTTCTAACTTTTTTTTTTACCAATTGAGTCATAAATCTTTTGTATTTGTGTCAATTTAATTCATCTAATCAACAGCCCTAACGTGGACGCTAGCAGGCAAATTGACAATTTTTGTACAGTATTTTTAAAATTTTTATTTATTTTATTTATTTTTTTAAAAAATGTCCACGTCAACATCGGCAAGCTTTCATGTTAGTGTCACCTGATCAAAGTGGCTCAATGGATTGAATTGATACAAATATAAAAGGTTTATGATCAATGAAAAAAAAAATTTAAACTAAATTGACGTTATAATACAGATTTAAAATTTTTTTTAATAATTTTTCTAGCTTAACGTAATTATGTCCACATCCTACTGCTCCTTAGGTATATGAACCTTCCAACAAAGGAAAGAAATATGCTATCAAAACATGATCAACATAGATTTTAATGCCTAGTCTCCCTCTCAAATGGAAAGCAGCAATGAAATTAATGATTAAATAGAAGGAGACAATTGAGAAAAAGAGCAGCATGTTTCAAAAATCAGGTGGGTTTGTTTCAAGGAAAAATTACGATTTGAAAAATATTTTGCGATAACTAATAGCCCGTATGCCTTACAAGAATGACGAATGAAAATTATTTTCAACACTCATGAACTAACACACTCTCAAACTCTCTCTTTGCCCCCTTTAGCGAAGTCTCCATTGTCACAGAAGAGATCATCCCTGGATCGACTACTATTAAATTGATGCATGATCCGATGATTTACGAGATACATACTTGATCTTGTTAAACCTGGAAGTCCATGGAAAAAGTTAACTACACGTTTGCAAATATGCCTCTCTTGCATATATCCAATCAAATCTTTCTATTCTCAAAATCTTGAAAGACCCTTGAGGCTTTGAACGCTCCATGATCCATAACACACCCCTTATCTCCATGCCGCTTTTCCATAGAATGGTCAGCTAAAGACTCGAAGACAGTGTTGCGTCTTAATCCTCCTTCCTACTTTCTGATTTCACCTCGCCGGACAGCTTGTACTTGGCAGATACTCGGAGGCATCATCTAGTTCTATAAAGACATTGATCCGACCACCGTTAATGCCTTCGTGATGGAACAAAGTCATACTTCTGAATCTTCACAACAAAGTCATACTTCTGAATCTTCACACTCAGAACTCCCTATGAAACTGGGAAATGCTACTGTTATATCCCTGCAAAAGGTGCAAAAGGAAAAGAAGAGTTATGGTGTCAAACTTGAGCAGAGTAATCCCGTTCACATTGTGCGGCCGGACACAAAGTTGATGAACTGACACGACCAGACACGGATGTATGGTGGACAGTTCTTGGGTCATCTTTTTCTCGACAGGGGTTTTAAAATTTGATGTAGTGTGGCTATTCGGCGCATTGATGTGCCCTATAATAAGTTCATCTCGATCGGGTTCACGTACATTAGATATGGAAGAGTCATGTTTCTTATCAGAGAAGGATTCTTCAACACAAGTTCCTTCCACTCCTCCAGATCAATCCGTCCGTCGTCTTTTGTATCGGCTTCCCTAAATGCCTGTCGATCCAACAACCGGTTTCAGAACGCTTGAAGTACCAAACCAAGGATAGTTTGCACGTGAAAGTTGAGTACCGCACCTTGTCCACGATCGTCTCCACGACATCCTCTGATAGTACCAAATCCGATTCGTGAAGAAGGGCCAATACCATTTCCTTCAACTGTAAATTGAAACAAAAATTTGTTATGCACTCCATAAGAAGTTAAGAACAATTCGAGCAATTATCCAGACGTCCATGCTGCAGCAGAAAAGAGGAGATACGGTCCTCACCTCCTCTCGCTCGATATATCCGGTGTGCCTCAAGTCGTACAACCTGAAAGCAACTGTGGAAAAAGTCTCACGGTTCAGCAGCTATCGTTTAGCTACACATGTTAGCATCATGTCCAAACATGACAAAGTAATTTAAATTGGACTTTAGTGGAAATTAAAAGAGTAAAAGCTACATAATAGGAACAAAAAAGACAAAAAAAGGAGTAAGTTTGAAGTTTTTGTACATGCAATCTTGTCTTCTGTCGGTGCATTCGGGTGAAAGACGCCGAGCGATCTCACGAATTCCCCAAACTCGATGACCCCATTCTTTTCATATCGAACAAATCAAATATCTGCAATATGTGATGTCAATGGTTCATGTATCAGCAGGAAAAGGAAACAAGCGTCAGTCTAGTGAATGAGCAAAATCACAAAAAGGTTTTGAGTGGCACTTAGATCAATATTTGTTGAGATTCCCCTTTCTTTTTATCTAAGTGGGATGACTAACTGTATCGATTGCAGGACACAAATGAAGTAAAATAATCTCCGTCGAGCCGAAGTGAGTCTATATTCCATACCCTGTCGGCAAAAAAGTTTCTCCGATTTCTGTTCCGGAAAAGAGCAAGCTGAAACTCTTCCTGCTCAATGCACAACATGAAGAGCAATAATTTTCAGTTTAAGTAGTATAAACAAGTGTACTATGAACCTTTTCAGTGTCTTGAGATCACGCAAGACTAGACTAGAAAAAGATGACCCGCCAAACAACAACCAATAGCCAAAGGTAAAGAGATTCCGCTCAGGTACCGAATGCAGATATAAATCACACCTTGTGAATGAGCCCATCGGCAATAATTGAACTGCTTAATTTCTTGAAGAGCACGTATAAGGCCTCGACTTCGCTCACGGTAACTGCATTTAAGAAACTTGAATGGTTCAAAATGATGAGGGCGAGTAGCATCATTCTATTGACCATATGCCTTCATTAAAGTGCATATAAGTAATACTATCTCAATCTGTCCCTGATGAAGTTATATTCCCGCAAAAGGAGCATGTGACAATGCTCTATTGGATGAACGAGCGAGCGCCCGAGGATGGACGGATTCGAAACGAATCGGGGAAAAGAGTCCGGGTTGCACTGAAGCTTCATGAGAACAATCTAAAGGGAAGTAAATTGCAGAAAACTCGATATCTAAAGGATTGGCGCTGACAAGGTGTTGCAGCAGCAAGAACGTTGGGATCTTCATATCCAGGTGTTCGCTCAGACCTCTTCGAGATAGCACAACCCATGACAACTACTTACCTTGTTCTTCTCCCGTATCATCTGTGAGCTCAAAACAGCGAAACTGTGCAGCAACACCTGGTAATGCCAGTTCACAGGAGAATGAGCGGGTGTAAAATACTGATTCAGCTCAGTTTGTGAAATCAAAAGACATTCTTTTAAAGATTTTCTTTTACCGCCGAGTCATCTATGCTTCGAGATAAATGACACGTGGACTCCGTATATGAGGGCACAACAACAATGCTAATACTCAGTTATAGGAAAACATAGAGTCAATATGCAGTTTTGCTCTTGGTTAGCACAATATAAGCAAAAGGTACAAAATTTCACAGGACACTGAACCTAGGGGTGAGCGGTTCCAATATAGGTCAGTTTTCACCTGGCATCTAAAGATCACAACTTACCCTGTCATAACCATTCCTATTTTTTGAAACCCAATAACTATCCTCTATGTCATAAAACTGACCATGGAACTGCCTACTCTACGATCTACCCGAGAACCCACGGATTCCATTTTCTATTTCAATTTTATTCTTCTTTTTTTGTTTGGCTCCATTTTTAGTCCAGCAAAGTAAAAATTAAAGCAACAGAAAAAAAAATTCCCTCTTAGATAGAGAGTTTCATCAACAATATGACCTATCCCAAACAAGGTTTATGAGTGAGGTAATCTATCAAACCTAGCAAGAGAAGTCGTCTTATGTTGTCATGTACAGTTGATTCAAGAGAAAACTAGAAACATGTGTAAAAGATTAGTGATTAGTTAATTTGAGATTTTCAAAGTGCATAGCATCTGAATTTCTCCTGCAAGGAATGTACATATAAGTTGCAAGTGGATTCCAATGGGTACATATCTCCCGCCTGCACCGGGGCAAGATTAAAACTAATCCTAGTAATGGAAGAAGATAATGAATAACATTAGATGTTCTGAAGTATAAAAGTTCGATACTTTTAGAATGAAAATTGGTGAAAAGATCCATAGAAACTAGTACTACTAGTTTTCGGTTTAACTTGGTTTGGTGCATTTCCCTATGTCTGGTTCTTCGGTTCTAGGATTTCCGATCCGGTTCGGTTCAGTTCCTATTCGGGAACCAAACTGCATAGTAGTGGCTCCAAAAAAAAAAAAATTGGAACTGATAACCAAATCGAGGAGTTCAGGAACTGGGAACCGGACCAATTTCTAGGTCAGTCGTATCAGGTTCTCGGTTCCACCTGGACCCAGGTTTACCCCGAATCAAATCATCACACTTCAAATTTCACACAATCTTTCTTCAATATTCTAGTTCTGGTGATTCAGAGTGTAGCAGATCTGCCATGATCCAAACTTGCAAAAATAATACGAGGTGATCCCAGTACCCGCACCCGCAACCATGTCTTATCCTATAGATATGGGCTACATCACTTCGACAAACGAGTCGGAGTAACCGCTAGGGACACAGAGAAAATGAAAAGGAATTGTCCAAAGAGCACCGTAGCTTCGATTTGGTTGCTGATGTACTCTTGAATGTGCACTATCGGAGTATCTGCTGTTGATAGCGAACACTGAGCATCAGTAAATTACCAAATGAAAGGTCAAGAGCACCTATCTGTCTAAAAAGCAAAGAAACTGGTGTAATGACAACAAATCTCCCATCTTGGGGTCTTTGATACAATCATTTCTTCAGGGAGAACTCAGTTTTTCAAAGCAGAACCGTGACCCCAGGAACCGTGGAAGCTGGCCAAATAAGCTGTTTTTCCCAACGCAATGACCGTAGAGAGTTAACCAGAAACAAAGAAACTCTGATCTCAAGAACGATATAGCCTTGATGTAGGCCGTTTCAGGCCAACTTACTTGAGAAATGCGTAGAAACTTACCATGCAAGTGCCTCGAGAATTTTTTTATTTACAAAATAGGAAACACCAACATGGAACTGATCATCTTCAACTACGAAGATTCTGACATATCTCCAGGAAAGAAAACTATTTATGCCCCAAGGTTGAGGTAAGGGAAACGGATGTGCAGGAAATGCGCATCCAACTAATTCCCACGTTACAAATTTGACAATAGTATACTACGCGACAAAAAAGACGTAAAAAAGGGAAAAAAAATCATTTCAGGAATCAATATGAAACATAAACCAAAAACAGACTCAAGAGGAAGAGATTATACAAAGGAACCAAATATTTTAATTATCCATTAAACCACCGACAATTTGGAAAAACAACAGGACCACATACCCGATGGGCAAAGACAGATTTTTTCGAGCTAATTTAGCAGATTTTTTTGTTTCTCAAGAGAGAAAGTTCATGTTTAAGATAATAAGGTGAACTTTTCAGTCCGATCAACTTCCCTTTGTTTAACATTTAGTAGGCCCCAGCCATGTACAGAAGGATACGACCTTTGGAGGCTTCCTACGTAACAACGAGAGAGACTGCTTCGAGGAATCGAATTCCCCTAGAAAAAGAATAAACTCTTGTAAACCCTTTTCTTAAACGAAAATGAAGGGTAAATCCTACCCACACCCTTATATTTCCCAGAATATTGGACTTATTTAATCGTACTAGTTTCCATTTTCGACCAGTTAAGCAAACAAAGATCAAGAAATTTACCAATAGAGGGAGGAAAAGCAAGAGAAGAAAAGAAGGAACTTTGCCCTGCATTTTGCATGGAGGAATATCGATGGATACATAAGCAACGTTCTTGAAAGCTTTTGATTCTTTCTCGAGTTCTTCTAGGCAAAATCCAGAATCGAGGGGAACTGCTAGATTTTGCCAATGCTCTCTGCATTATCTCAGCAACCCAAACATAGCATTGGCGAAAGGAAGCAAGAAGAATCGAAACCAGGAAAACCGATCAAGTCCTTGAAGCGGGTATAAGAAACATCACAACCTCCCATCAAAGACTTGAAAAATAGAGAGAGACAGAGAAAGTCGTGGACTAACCAGAAACTGGTGATGGAGGAAAAAAGGAGACTTGGGTTCTTCAGAGATTCTTTCTCGTGCTCTGTTTTTATCTACGGGCAAAGGAATTTCCTAGATTTTCGGGTGCTCTGCAAGTCTGGGGACTTCTGTGAGAACGGAGAGCAGCTTTCTTTTTTCTTCTTCTCTGATGAAGCATGTGACTTCGCTTTCCAACTGCCAAATGGGGGTCGCAACTTGTGAACTGACGGAGAGCGAAGTCGATGAAGAGTTCAGAGTTCAAAACTTGTCTTCTTCCGCTTGTCTTGTCCTGCAGTTATGGCCAAATTTATTGCATGGACGGAGGGATCCAGAACATCTCGGGGTTGAATCTGATTGGGCTAACTTGGAAATACAAATGGTTATTTTACAAATCCCTTTAAAGGTAAAGGAATTCAGTAGAATTTACAGATCTGCATATGGTTATTCTGTGTTAAATCTAGCATTTATACAATATGAACCGTAAAATTATTTTCGTGCAACCAATACCCTGTTTTGAACCAGAGGTGGAAGAATATATTCAATTCAAAACTTGACGACTTCTTTTTTGCAAATGCACAAAGTGAAGAAGTTAATATTGGAGACTGAGATTTCTCACTCTGTAGTTGATCATAAATTTAGAGTTCAATTATTTCATGAAAAACTCAATCTTTGAAAAATATTTTCTAAAAAATAATTGTAGATAAGGTATAATATTATGAAAAATCCTAAATCGGTATAACGTGACAATTTTACCCAAACTAATTTTTTGACCATAAAAAACTTCAAATTATTACACTTATGATAAATTTATCCCAAGCTAATTTTTTTACGATTAAAAATTTCAAACTAAGTAATTTGAAGTTATTTTCCAAATCGGTACCACCCGTGACAAACGGAGGGTAAAAACTTGTTATGTGTCATCTAATTCAGTAATTTGAAAGTAAAATTTAATAAAAAAATTAATATATGGTAAATTCATCACAAATATACCCTTTAAAATTTTTTCACGGTTAAGAAATCATATTATGGTAAGTTTATCACAGATGTACGAGCTCAATCTTTTTGCATTATTAACCCTAAAACTAAATGGATGAAAAAAATTTCGTCACCCATGAAAATAGTTAGGTATGAATTATTGTCGATGATGAAAACATTTTTGTTGACTAATTTTTCGAAGCGATATAATCAATCATTTTGGGAAAAAAAATTATTTTTAAAATTTTGAATTTTCCGTGAACCAAACGTGCCCTAAGAAAAGTCAGGCAGTTTTCTATGTCTTTTTTCCTTAAAATAAATCCATTTCGAAATTGTAAAATTTTGACCCATGTAATTCTCTAGTAGAATTTTATGCTGGAGTGGCTGGACGGCCTCCTCCATAATTACTTGAGGGTTGTCTCGAAAGCAATCACTATCGAAACTCTTTTAGAAAAATCTTCATTTTCTGCGTAATGCCGCTTGTCAGTGAACACTGATTGATTTGATGGGAAGTTATTTACTTCAACTCACGTACTATCCAGGATCCATTTGATATGAAATTTCAAAGTAGAAACTAAAAAGTCGCCCACATGTGCGTGTATATAGATATATATAATTAAAAAAAATAATGACACATATAATATTAAAATTTTGGTTCAATATACAATGTAGTTCCTGAATAATGTGATCTTTGAACTTTGGCCATATGTAAAATGTGATTCTTAAACTTTAATTTATTCAATGTAGTTCTTGAATTTTAGCTTAATGTGCAATGTGGTCCCTGAACTTTTGATTTGTTCAATATAATTATTGGACTCTAGATACACGTTCAATCAGGTCTCGGTATTGTATTTTTTTTTTTATGAAAATGTTCAATACTATCACCCATCAATTTAAATTTAGAGATAATATTGAATATTTTCATACAGTTCGGGAATTAAATTGAACACCCATTAAAAGTTCATGAAGTATATTGAATAAATTAAAAGTTCGTAAATAAAATTACATATTGGATTAAAGTTTAGAAATCGTATTGATCAAATTAAAGTTCAGAAATTATATTATATATTAGGTCAAAGTTCTTAGAGTATTATATAGATAATTTGCTCAATGGAAAATCACCCTAAACGTCACCGACAGTTCTGTAGATTGCGTGAGGCATTATTCACGTGTTGTGACAGTACAACTAACAATTTGGGCCACGCTTGTTCCTGCCTTTTTTCAAAACTTTCATTGGACTTTCTCTCACGTCATTGTTTTTCTTTTCTTTTCTTTTCTTTTTTCATTTTGTTTTTCCCCACTTTTCCAGGATATTTTAGGTTACAGTGCGAATGAAATCACCAACGGGTCAAAAAGTGTGAGGCCTGGAGTCCACACCACTAATTCAATGTCTCCCCTTTGGGAGTAGATTTTGTCTTGATTAAAAATAAACGAATCAACGAATGCTTTATCATTGATGTGATGACGTATCGGATGACGTTCGTGCTGTTCGTTCGCCAAATGTTGTTCAGTTCCATCAAGAGTTTAATCACTCCTTTCTTACCGAATATTCAAGGGGTTTGAGTGATCATCGCCCTCCTAATCTCTAATTAATTAAACTTTTCGATTTCATCTGCCATCACAACTTGATCTGGCTCCCTCCCTCCCTCCCTCCATCTCTCTATGATTATTATGAAACTCGCTTCGAATAATTTATTAATTTAATACATGAACTATAGCCATGTACGTCGCTCCATGGTATGTGGTCTACGTTAATAGAAGATTAAAATGGACTTTTGATTGAAGGTAAGAGCAACATGACAATAATTTCGGATCATTTGATTGGTCCGAAAGTAAGAATTTTCTTGACTGTCAACAAGAAAAAAGAAAAAAGAAAAAAGAAAAAAGGAAGATTTCTTGCAAGTTTTATTACTCTTTTAATTCTCTGTATAATATATCGATTTACTTAATATAAACAAATCATGAATTGGTAAACTTCTTTGATTTCGCAGTCTTTGTCGATTGAGTCATAAACTTTTAAATCCCTAGAAGCGCCTATTGCATCGGAGACTTTCTAATCCCTTACTCCCTATTCTCTCTCAAATAAAGCTAGTAGGAGTGATCCTATCCCAATAGCAAATATTTGGAGCTCAATATGAAATCTTATGCCAATTCAATTTATCCGACGAATTTTGATCGAAAATAGCTTAGATTGATGTCGATTGTCCTAAATGATGCTGCTAGCGCTAGTTAATATTTAGTAATATTTTACTCTTTTTCGATATCTTTATATCCTATTCATTTTTTCCCTTTTTTCATTTTCTCTTCCCTTCCTTCTTCCTGCAGCCGATTCCCTGTCCAGCTTATAAATCTGCAAGTAATTGCTCTTTAGGTACATGAACCTTGCAACAAAGGAAACAATGATGCTATCAAGACATGCTAAATAGAGATTTAAGGTAAACTCTCACTCTCTAATTTTTAGAATTCGTCCGGTCTGATTATGGTTCCACCTAGGATCCATGCTCACCACTAATTGAGTCATCATTACCTCAAATTTCATACGATCTTTCTTCGACATTCTAGCTCTGGTGATTTAAACTATGGTAGGTCTGCCATGAGCCAAACTTT
>JAGVVM010005874.1:0-24016 GCA_019149425.1 Psidium friedrichsthalianum
GAAATGTATTCAATATTTTTTTTGTTATGGGATGACATTAGTTCCAATTTTTTATTCGTGTAAAAGCCAGTATTTAATAGCTTAACATTTATTGTGTCGAAAAAAACGTACATGGTCATTATGACATTGCAAAGAAATCAACTATATTATTTTTGATGCAGAGTCAAAATACCGATATATGCCTGATACTCTAATGCATGATTTGCATATATAAATGCTTAAACTGCATGATTATATCATGTCAAATATATTCGTTATGGATTTTAATGAATTTATGTTGGTAAATTGTATGAAATTTCAAAATCTGGCCGAAATAGAGCTCATTCCCAAACGCCTAAGGAAACATGAATTTCTTCCTTTTCACTGACTCGCATTTCGACGACGCAAACGAAAATCACAATTTCTACTCGTAGAGAAGTCGCTTTCATCATATCAAGTCTCCCATTTAGACACGGTCCTGCGATTTTTTTTTTCTTGACGTCACCCTCCCACGAAATTCTTTGATATCTTTTGAAATTTCCGTAAAAATAATTGCTTACATCACTTGAATTAATTAAGATAAAATAATATTTTTACTGAGACACAAATTTATGTCTAAATATTTTGGAGGGCGACGCAAAATATTTTGGAGGACGTTCATTTCTGTAACTGATATAATAGATCATTTTTATAAAGATAATATATAATATATTAAAATTATTTATTTTTTCACGAAATAAACGGGAATTGTGTGTGGGTGATGAGCATTGTCCTAAGTAATAAAACAATGTTGCATAATATTCCAGAGAGATGATTTGTGGAGTGATGGGGATTGGTCTTGAGTGACATTGGATTTTTTTGTCTTTTAATAGAATTTGATCACCCACCAGGCCTAAAGGGTATGCCAACAGTTAAATAAGATAAAAGATCGGAATAGATGATCATTGCCAGCTAAGATAAAAGGTTCGAATATATGAGTTCACCACCTCGGCATAAAGGACTAAGCCACCCCGCCAAAGATAGGCTTTTTACGAAAATTGGTTAAAATTTATTTTTTTTTACCGTTTGGGTTGCTGCGGCTGTAAAATACGAAATGGGGGTCTTGTTCGGCTGTGGGGGTGCCGAACACCCTTGTGTTCGGGGCTTGTAGCGCGAACAAGAGAATTGGATTTTCGGGGGGGGGAAAGGCGCCGATATGCCGAAGGAGTTTTAAAGGAAAAAGGTGTGGGGGGTGGGGGGGAGGGGGGAATAAAAAATTGAAAAATTCGTAAAAAATTATAAAAAGGAAAAAAACACAAAAAAATTCTAAACAATTTTCATAAATTCCAAAAATTAGGAAATTGACCATTTTAATGGTCGGTCCTATTTTGATGTTTCCCCTTTTAGACATTTCGAAATGACGATTTTTCCCTTAAACGGGCAAATTATCTCGAAAATTTCAAAAGTTTCCAAAAAAAATTTGCAAAAATTAGGAAATGGGCCTTTTACTTGGCCATCTTACTTAAGGATTTTTCTCATCTATCTTTTCAAAATGATGAGTTTGCCCCTTATGGAAAAAAAGTGTTTACAAAAAAAATAGTCATTATTTTAATGGCCAACATGGAAGGTTTTTAAAATAAAAATTTGGCAATTTCTTCATATTTGTAGTCTACGAAATCTATTTTCTTATTTTCGGATATTTTCCTAATATGGAAAATAATATAAAAATTTACGACAAATTTCAAAAATTACTTTTCTTCAAATTGGATCCATCGCCGAACAAGCCTCATTTTCGTATTTTACTCGCCGCAGAACCCAAATCGTAAAAAGATAAATTTTTTAACCCATTTTCGTAAAAAAAGCCCCAAAGATAAAAGACTTCATGATAGAAAAAGTTCACCACCAAGACCTAAAAAAAACACACCAGCCAATAACAAAAGATTTATTGGTTCACCACCAAAGAAATTTCGATAGAAAACCGCGATAAGAAATTCGCTCGTTGGAGGAAAATAGCAAGTCCTGTCTGTAACTACAAAAGAGATCAAAAATCTGTCCACAAAGTGATTCTTCTGAACCTAAAAATTGAAATGACTCTTGAAGTATTCACATAATTAAAGACTCTTAGTAACTAGGACTAATGCATTATAATTGAGATAAGACTCCAAATTCATCCACCGATTTGGGCAGTAGAATGACCACCTATGAAGGTAGACAAACGGTATTGAACATCGACTAGAACAACCTCCAGTTGCTAGCTAGCATGAGTAGCAGCCTCGAAGTCGACGATAAACTTGTAAATTGACATCTCGATGATCCATCGACATGCATGAAATCCGCAATTAGTCTTGCGAGTCCACAACTACAGGTTGAATCGACATCTTCAAATCTGAACGCATTGAATCAAACTATAGCCCAAATCGGCTTTTGCTTGCAGAGTGAGATTGGGTCGGATCAATCAACGAGACCCGGGTTGAGCTTGAGAGTTTTTGGTAGATCAAGATGCTCCCACATCAGAAGCATGATGATGGCTCAGGACTCACGCTACTTCCTTACCGACAACGGGAGATCATTTGTAGAACCAAATGAAACTACACGAAGCATAAAAAATGCTGGGCAAGCACATTATAAGTAAGAAAATCGTTAGTAAAGCACTAAAATTGAGTTTTTGTGAGGCTGTCTTGGAGCATGTAATGGTAGTGAAACGTTTATGTGTTCTTAGGATCTTGATATTATGTCGATTATTATTATTGTTATTATTATTATTATTATTGGCGTCGAGAGTGAGGCTGCTCACATCTCTCAGATTGAGTTTTTTTTAGGCTACTTGGAGGCAAGAAATCTTAGTGAACCACGAGGTGTTTGGCTAGCTGCTCCATCTGCATTATCCTCGCAATTGCAGCGGTTTGCGACAATTTCTGACTCAGTTTTAAAATGCTGCAGCTTTAGAACACAGACTAAAAAACACCCAGAGGACCGCATTTCACAACCCAATTATTACAGGAAAAGTATATTAAAAAAAATCTTAAATATATAACATCGATATCAATTCAATCTTCAATCTTCCAATTAAATCAATTTAATCTTAAATTTTTTTTACATGTGTGCCAATTCAGCCTATCTAACAAACTTTGGCTGAACATTACAATATCGATGCTGGCCATTCTACGTAGCACCGCTGGCTAACATGGGTATTTTAATAATTTTTTTAATTTTCAATTTTTCTTTCTTTCTCTCTTTTTTACTTTCATTTTAGCTGGCGAGGGTCTTCGGCGACCCTCACTAGCCATGGACAAGGGCTACCAACCCTTGCCCAGCGGCGTCCTATGGGCCAATCAAAAAACAAAAAGAAAACAAAAAATAATTTAATTTGAAAAACATTAAAATTTGTCACGTCAACGCCGGCCTGCCAAATGGACTAAATTAGCACAATTATAAAATGTTTATGACTCAATTGACAAAAGCAAAGTTTAGGATTGAATTGAGACAAATACAATATGTTTAGGACTTCTTCTTTTTTGGCAATTTTTTCCCTCTCCAAACTCTAGTATAAAAACATGTTAAAAGGGCACTTGCTAAGGCGCATTAAGGATGATTTAGAATTGTAAAACCTTCAAAATTTAGAGCAGGTTATTCTTTAAGTATCTAGCTAAATTGCGTTTTCCTCCCTCTATTTCCCAATAATTACTGTCCTGAAATTAGTTGTTAATAAGTCATTTTGGTTAAAATTATATGGTGTAATTTCTACGAGTGTTCTTTGTATTGTAGCCACACATCAAGAGTTAGCCACTTAGACAGTTACCACCCATGATTAAATGTGCAGATAGAGACGACTCGACCAAAAGCACTCTTTTTTATCTTTTCCTGAACATATAACACGTTTACAAAAGATGCACAAAATCACACTACAAAACTACACAGATGAAACAGAAACAGAAACAGAAACACTTCCTATGACATACTGAACAAATCTAGTGTAACCCTGCTTTGATAGACACAGGAAAGAACAGTCCAGTGGGAAGGAAATATACAGGTTTCAATCAAGCAAACGAGCCCGCCCTCGAAACTTGAGACAGAGCATCCTCAAACTGGTCATCTTCAACCTTCTCTGAGCACAAGCTGTGAGGGACAAAGGTCCGGAAGATGCGCTCCATGTGCGGCGTCTCCTTCAGCTCATGTGAGGCGACTTCCAGTGCCGGGTAGCGGAAGAAGCTGTAGAACTTCTTGTTACACACGTAGCCAAAGATAAAGGTCGCGATGATCAGCGGAACCAGGACAGGAGCATAGTAGAATTTCTTCGCCCCAAAGTAGGCAAATGTAGTCAGCTGGTAAAGGAGAAGAGAAGCTAGGATTCGCATATGCATGTGCGGCCACATTCTTCCATAACTCTCATATGATGGAACATAAACCTTGAGTGCCTGTCAACCAAAAAACAATCATATGAAGTTAAGGAATGCTATCTAGCAGAGGCAAAGATGTGCAAAAGTTTGACACAAAACTAAGTACAGCGTCGAGTTAGCCCAGAAAACTTGTACTCAACCTGATTTCGAAGAATAAGCCATCCTAAGCCGAAGTATACAACACCAAATGGGAGGATCAGAGGAGAAATGACACAATAGCAGAGAGTAATCGTAACAATCAGCATGTCACCAGGAACTCTAGTCGCGTATCCTAGATCTCCGGGATACCATGCTTCTTTGATATCAGCTTCGGTCTTGCAGAGGTATTTCCTCTTCAAGTGAAAAATAATCAGAGGAACAATCCGAGAAAGCTCGAGACCGTAGCCAACAAAGAACCTGACAGCCATTTCCCCAAGTTCAGACATTAGCACCATCACTATACCAAGAAAGCAGAGGAATAGGTCCAGGCAAGAACTACAAAGTGAAACTTAATTATGCTATTGATTAAATGATGGCCATCTGAAACTGGAATCATTTTAAGGAACATAGAAAGCACAAATTATCTCAATATCCATTTGCTTTTTTTTTTTCTTCTTGTTCCCTTTCTCATCAAGAAAGAACCAGAATGTGTCACTGAGCAAGTTAGAAGTTAATAGAAGACTGAGGAGGAACAAATATATCTTACTTCAGAGCAACGAAAGTGATGAAAAATGTTGCATTATCAGGAAGACTGGCCGCCAGTACTGTGAGGAGAGAGTTGGGATCTTTCTCAATAGTCTTGAATGTAGCGAACAAGGTTCCACCCACAGTAACGCCAATAAACACATTCAAGACCGTGAAGTAGAAGTATTTTCCAGAGGCAGCACGTTCTATATGGCTTTGGGAAGGAATCCCCTCCAGCTTTGACAGAAACAACAGCAACTTGGGCAACAAGCCAGAAACACAATGAGTGCAATCTGAGGGAGATAAGCTTCCAACACAGTTCTGATCGCTGCAATTTTCACAACTGGCTTTAAAAACGGAGATATTTCTTCAGATTTTGCATTGTTGTGAAGGCGGAAACAAACGTGATGGGAATCATGTAGAAGAAAATGGTCAGAGTCACTATAATGTAGATAATGTACTGCCGTGTTTGTCGCTCGAAAAACTTTATGGTAAGATTAGTCCATATGACTTGACGAGGTTCGGGTGCCTCCATCACATTCCATGTGTCAAGCATTGTGGCGTGCAGGCTCTGTGCTGCAGAGGCTGCAGTCACCCTGCTAGTAAAGAAGACCAGAGCCGCTGCTTGCTGCTTATCTCTCAAGGTGGCTTTCTGCTCAGCTTCAAGCTTTGGAATCAGTTCACTGATCTTCTCACTGTAGTATTCTATACTGTCAACCTTTTTCCCAATAAGACCTAGGAAGCCGGTTTTGTTTGTGGGTCTTGTTCCTTCTGGTTTGCCCGTTGTCTTCGATTCTGCATATATCGTTTCAGCGCGTACAAGCTTTTTCTTGCACCCTTCCAACTCTTCGTAGAGTTTGTTAACCTACACGATAACGTATCACAAGGAAAGGTCTCTCACTGGATGAAAATCAAAAGAAAAAAGGAAAAAGTTGTTCTACTATGACTACATTCTCTGTCATGATATATAACCAAATCTCTCATACGAGGAACTTCAAGTATACGACAATTCTTTATCCCTCCAAGTATTTCTGGTCATGCATGAGATAATGCCCCTATGAACAATAAGGGGTTGCTGCGGTGACATAGTAAAGAAGTTCATAAACCAAGATTGCTTTTTTTTTTTTTAGGTGAACAGGGGAGCAAACCACGGTATATACTGAATACTGCATTCCTGACCACTCTCTTGGTACTAAAAAACGCCTATTTTGTCCTTTCATAAATCCAGTCCGGGAGGGGGCCCAGAATAAAACTCAAAATTATGGGTCTGATCAAAAGCATTGTTGGCTAACCAGTCGGCACAACTGTTTCCTTCCTCAGCAGTATATGCGGATTTGCACATTCCATTGCCAAGAGAGCAACTGTATAGTGGTAAGGGTCAACCATGATTGCTTCGATACATATATAATGAAGTAATTACCTCAACTATTTGTGTCAAGTGGGCCTGTCTATGAAGGTCATATTTTGGTTCATTAATAGCAGTGCGGCTACTCCTGCCATATGACAAACCACATAAATGCCCTACCTTGTTTTGTGACTTTACCTAGCACTACCACTTAAAACTGCCCGACGAGCTGGTATCTGCCCTTCTACTTGGGTCATTCCTTGAGAACCTCTACATAACAAAAGGACTCATTACTCGTCCAGCGCCACAGTAATACATGATGACTCATCCAGCCCCACAATATAATCCTCCTCAAATAGAAGCAATTATGAAAATGGTCCAAAGCCAGGTCAGCAGTTCCTAACCAGTACCCTAATAAATAGCACAAGCTGCACAGCCACTGTAGTGGATAAATTATTAAAAGATTTAACCATCAGGAGCCGCACAGTTTTTTTAATGATATTCCTTTACCTCTCTGTATTCTAGCCATGAACCAGAAACTTAAATAGTTGCAATACATACTCACAAGCATGTAGATATAGTTATAAAAAGGACAAAGTTGCAGCACTAAACTAAATATTCTAAAAAAGAACATCATAAAGCATACCTCTTTATTATTAGTCACTATCATCGACCTGTAAAATGCATCGGGATAAATAGACTTGAAATATGAATCGACTTGCTCCTTCCTCGTTTGACTTTCTGGGCTGGGAGGTATGTCTCTGACAAGGACAGCAAATTGTTCTGTTCTCACTTCGGGAGACATTAAAGCAGCTGCTCTCAAAGCAGAAACGTGTTTGTATGCCTTCCATAACAAGTAGTATGCAACGATTGAGACCCAGTAAGTAGCTATCACGAATGCCCACAACCTTGAACTTTCTCCTGTACATACAAAAGGATGTGACTTAGAAATTTAGCATTGATTTTCTCTACACAACAACATTATCCACCAATTCCTTCTCCGCCAAGTATGATATGATGAGTAATAACAGTGGAAACCTCCATATTTTCTAAAAACTACTTCAATCAATTTCCTAGAATTATGGTTGAAATAGGAAATGCCACATTTCTCTCTACCATTGACAAGAAAAGAAAAAAGAAAATCCTTGTACAAGAGTTCTAAAACTTACTGCCACATTTCCCATTGACAACCTGTCAAAATCCTTGAATGTCCCATTGCTGGTTGTGTCTGAAGATGCGCTTGAAGCTTTGGCAGTGGCAGCAACAGGTAGGAGAACCGGTAGAAGTACAAGGCCAGATAAAACTAATATTCCCAACACTGTCACAGAGTACAAGGAGGAAAACTCTTCAGAATTTGTCACTTCCACAGACGGCGGAGTGTTTCAAATATAAAGCACAAGTGTTCATCAATAACAACACAAGAAAAACTAAGGCGAAAGCTCCCACTTGTACGGATTCTTGAACATGCAAAACAGAGGTCTAACCATCCAGCGGAGAGCTTGATACCGATACGTATGCCATGAATCAAGTGATTGCAGAGAGTATGCAAACAAGAAGCAAAAGAAAATAGAAAAAATGGCAAATTGAGGCCTCCTCATGAGCCCCACCTCATTGTATCGAGATTTTCAATCGCCTGAAATTATTGATAGCTGAGGACAGATATAATTAGATCGCCTGCTAGTAGGTGAAACTTTTACCTAACTGAGAATGCCAAAAGCACAATGAATACATGACCATTACTTTCCAATATGTAGGATTACAAATCTTTGGAAATGCATAGAAGATGCTACTTCTCTTTTCTCCTTATAAGGAGCGGTGACAATCAGCTAGACAATGCAGCAGCACAAAATGCAGGTGCTGAAGGCTATATATGCTTGGGTAAAAGGATAAATACTTGAGCTAGTAACTCAAAATCCAATCACAACACATAGTGTGCACTTTAATCAACTGATGCAGGATAGAATTCCGGCAAGGGCATGAAAGTGAAATGCTGATAAAAGTGTTAATGTAGCACTTGAAATGGATTGTCCTAAAGCATGAATTACCAACGAAATCAACCTCTAAAATTCATGAAAAAGACTGAAAATCATACCATAAACGAGCCAAACCAACGAACACCCCCCCCATAAAAGGAAGATTAAACCAACAAAGAATGAAACAACCTATGCACCTGAGAAACACCATAAAACATGAAAAGAAGCAATCATATTCTGAAAGAACAGTCCACAAGTCCCACTCTGCAAAAGACGCGAAATCCCATAGTTCAACTATTTCATAAACAACGACGGACCCAGCCGCCTCCGGCAGCCAGTGTGCTCTATCTCCCCGCCAAGCCCGCCCTCTTCCCTTAATCCAAGTTTTCCCCGAACGAAGATACCACGTAAGAAAGAACCACCAACATCACATCATAGACACCCGAACAAAGCGAGAAAGAAACAGACAAGCGAAAAGGGACAGACCGGTGCTGAGGAAGACGAAGTAGACGGCGGCGTCGACGCCGGACATGGTGATGACGTCCTGCTCGGAGGAGGAGAGGGCCTCGTGGATCCAGACGAAGGGGTTGCGGGAGGCGTAGGAACCGCCGTCGAAGGGGTCCATGCCCTTGAGGAGACGGTTGGGGTAGTAGATCACCTTGTTCCCGGGCTTGCCGGAGAGACACGCGAAGAGGGCCATCAGGACGACGAAGATCACGAACGACGTGACCAGCGACGTCAGGAACGAGCTGAAATCCATCTGGGTCTTCCTTCTGCTGCTGCCTCCTCCTCTTCCTCGTCACTAAGCTCTCTCAGTGTCACAGTGCCGGGGGAGAGAGAGATTTCTCGTGGAATACGAAATGGGTTTGAGAGGAAAGGCCACAGAGGAGAGAGAGAGAGAGAGAGAGAGAGAGAGAGAAGTAACAGTTAAGGAGAGGGGAGCGAGATGGTGGTTACGGTGGTGGTGGAGTCATTATAACGCGAAGATGTCGATGGAGGAGAGAGAAAACTCGTTGGGCATAGAGAGGGAAAGAAGTGGGACTTGTTGTGGCTGTGGAGGGGGGGTGATGTGGTGGGCCGCCTTGCTTCTTGCTTGCTCTCGCCGGGTCACTTATCCATTCTCTTTGGATTCGTCGTGCATGATGAAATAGTCGCATCATTCTTTAATTGCAGAGAGAGAGAGAGAGAGAGAGTAACGAGGAAGAGAGAGGACGGAGGGGGGACACGACCGTTGAGTCGAGAGGCGGAGGCCGTGGGAAAGAATGAAAGGACGATAATGACCTTCAGATGACCCGCTTCCCTATGGATCGGATGTTCTTGTCCGCGCGGCAATCGAGTCCCACGGTCCTCACGCGTAGGTGACGGATCTCTGCTTCCCCAATCGACGTAATAATAACCACAATAATAACACTAATAGGGTCATGAATTAATGCCGCAAAAAATTTCAAATTGACATATTTATAATAAATTTATTTCAAGTTAATTTTTGCCAACACTATACTTGTAACAAATTTAACCCCTCCGATTAGTTTTCATTAAATTGAGTTACTGCAACGAAAAATTCTAAACTGGTGCAACTGTTACAAATGAATGGTAAAAATCCCAAACTTATACGCTCGTTATTATCACGTACCATTCAACTGAGTAATTTGACAGCGAAATTTAACGAAAATTAATCCAAGTTTAAATTTCTTACTTGCGTATCAATTTGAGAGATTTTTCGTGGTATTAACATTTGATAATGATTTGAGAACATTCTTTTTCAACTGCCTTCCTCACTTTTTGAAACTCACTTACAATGTGCATCATCGCTATCGAAATCTTGCTCTCTTTATTTTTTTTTTCGAAATCGAAATTCTACTTCAAATTGTACCTTTTTGGGTCGAAACTTCAAATTGCATCCAAGATCGTCAATTCCAGGCTCAAAACCTCGAAATCTAGAGGCCGAGCTTCGAGATCTACATGCGTCATGCTTCACTGCGAAGGAGCCCGAACTTGAAGGCAGCGTGGTATCCCCGACCTCGACTCGAGGTGATTTGGTCTTTCTTGGTCGCGGGTCTTGTCTAATAAAACTTAAAACAATAAAAATTTTCGAATGCTTTAATTTGAGAGATGAGCTTGGTCTCGCTTATAACTCGTGGTGGGACAATACGAGCTGACGGTATGGTCCTTTTTTGGACTTTCCAACCACCAATTTTGTCCATTGTCCACTTTGGACTTGATTTTTTTTTAATGGAAAAAAATTCACGTTGCCAAAGATTTAGCTAGCCCTCGGTCTGATCTGGGTGAGGGTCAAATTTGCGCGAGAGTCGCAACCCCACTGGCCATCCACCCTATCATCGACAGCCCTTTTCGGCGATGGCCTAATTTGGCTTTAATTTTAACTTATTTTTAATTTAATTTAAATTAATTTTGGGTTGAAAATATAAATTTTAGACAAAAACAACATCGTTGTAGCCTTGTACTTCATGTTTTAATCACGTTAGCATTTTTTCAAGTTGAACGAAATTAACAGAATGATTTGACTATATTAATTTGACAAAATTTATGATTTGATTACGCTTTTTAAAACATTACTATTTGGGTATGACTAGTCTTTTTAATAACCAACATCATTATATTTCGGGTGCAAACCTCCTTGATTTTAGGGATCTTCGTTGGTAATTATAAAATTTTGGTATTATTGGTAGCTAGGTCATTATATCATGCATTTAATCGTCCAATGCATTTTCGGAGGATTGCTCCACCCTCTACAAACATCGCGAAGGGTCACAACGACCCTTCGAGACGGTGGTGGAGAGGCTCGAGGCTCAGGAGGTTCTCTGATTCCATCGCAGAGGGGTCATGGGACCCCCTGTAGTTGCAAGTAGAGGGTTGCAATCTCTTTCTCTCTAAAGATCTTTTGAATTTTCACATAACTAGTTTTTTTAAATCAGGGGCGTGAGGGCAACAGGTTGGGGGTGGTGGTTTGGATCTTTTTGGCCTGCGTTGGGGTGGGGGAAGAAAAGGAACAATGACTGAGGCTTTATTTGTTTTGTAAAATGAGTAATTTAAGAGAAATTAAAAAATCATTTAACAATTTGAATGAAAAGAAAATATATTGACGTAATTTGTTATCAATAATGGAAATAATTTTCTTGGCTAATTATTTTAAGCGAATGACAATCATTTGTAAAAAAATATATTTTTCAAATTTTTTGCAAAAGCTTGAGGAAAAAAAAAGGGAAAATGTAGAAAACACATCTCAGCTATCGAGCCTTCAATGGTTGAGATGCGTTCTCCCAAAAAGTCCTACACTGAGAAAATTCTCATCCAAACCGTAGGAAAAGGAATATTTTTCCCATAGAATATGGTTACTTGGAAGGGAAATTCACTTGTAAAAAGAAAAAAAAAAAAACGATGGTACAGTTTGAATTACTACAATACCCCCAAGGCCCAATCCTGTCATTTCGCTCCATCTCTCTCTCTCTCTCCCCGCACATGATCTTCTTCAAAAGCGTCCCCGTCCCTCCCGCTCGATTTACTTTCCGTAACGCGGGCGCCACGCGTCGTCTTCTTACACGGTCTCTTCAAAGTTCAACCACTATTCAAGATCAGGCATCCCCCCCAAACCAAAAAAAAAAAAAACAAAACCAACGAAAAAAAACAACACTCGATTTGCTCTCCGTTCCGCACGCGCGCGCATCCGCCGCCCATTCCGCACTCGCCCCTCCCACCACCACGGGCTCGTCCCCATGGAATTACTCCAACCCGGATATGGCCGACGCGGCCTCTTCCCTCGGCGCGTACGACTCCTCCATCCCGAGCTCGCGAGTGGGGCGTCTTTTCGGCCCCCCACCCCCCGGGCGAAAGCTAACCGTCAAAGCGTGGCACGTGGCGCGGAGTGCCAAAGCTCACTCTTTGCGGACACGTGTCCGCACGCGGTGTTGCCGACAGATTACGAGGGGCGCCTTGTGTTCCCAACCGTAAGCTCTTTGCGCGGAGAAATCGCGGCCGTTGACCGGATAACGTGGGGCCCGCGCTGTCTTTGTACTGCGCTGATCTTAATTCTACGCTCCTTCCTCTTTTTCCGTCTTAAAGAAATATAAATTAATTATTAATCCGGATTTAATTGTTATACTTGTCCGTTGGGAACTTGGGAAGAACCGCTGTTTCGTCGCCATCGAAACATGTCGGCCAGAGCGTTATGCGGTCGAGCACGACTCGCTTGATTTGACTCAATATCATTTTGTTCATACATAATGTATGTCGGCAAGGATTCTAGTTTTAAAAACTACGTTTTGCACGTTCGAGCTCAATTTTTTTATGTGCTAAAAATTAGGGTTCTTTCCGACATGAGGCATGTTTTCAGTTGGGGCAATAAAATAAGTATTAAAAAAAAGGGATGGATACGCCATTGCGCTTAACTTAAAATGGAAATTATGCACGTATAGATTTTACTGAACCCATCTGGCAATTGAGGTTGTGCTAGAGTGAAGTCTAGCCATGAAATTTAAAGGGAAACATAATTTTGAGCTACGTAATTCGTTTTTTTGGTAAGCTCGCAGTTTGTTCAAACGCATTGCACTGTTTACGTGTCGTCGGGGCACGCCAAAAAATACGTTGGTATAAGCATAATTGTGACATGTTTCGAAAGATGAATAAAGAGCGGCCTTGAAATTTGGATACGTGAAATGCACATAGTTCAATTGGACCAAGGAGAATGTCGTGTCGCCGAAATTATTCGGCTTGTATGATGACGTGTAGGGCCTTTTCATTGCAATCAGATTCTTAAAATTGTGGTGTTTATTTTTACATGCCGGTCCATCTATAAAACCAAAATCAATCAAAATAATAACGTGGCCGTTAGATGTCATGTTGACACATGGTGCCAATGTGGCTATTAAATACTACATGAAAGTCGAGCAATAAGGTTAACTCTTGTTATATTTTTGCTCCACATTAAGGCTTACCGGAGGAGCTTGCTAATAATGCAATGTCGACGCGAATAACTGTCCCGCATCATCTTCATGTCTAAGCATTTGGATGTTAGGATAACGTCTACACATGAATATATTTAGAGAGACGATTTGGGAAAAGATAGAAAATTCTAAAATGGCATTGCGCAAACGAGAAATTTGGAGTTTCCCGATAATTACGATAAATTTAGAAATTTTTTTTTTATGATTTTCCCAAACCCGTGACTTGCGAAGTCGCGCAAATCTCGGACTTCTCCCAGAATGGCAGAACCATTCTTTTCCAATCATCGATCTTTTGCTGATGATGGATGGTGGGGTTGGGGTACATCATGATTGGGAGGCGGGATCCACGGCGACGGAAGATGGGTTAACCCCCCAATCATAATCAACTTCCGATACGACTCGACTCTCGAACTTTCGAGCATCGACGAAAAAAGAAACGGACCACAGCGACGTCGTTTTGTACGCGTTCCCATTGTCTCCCACTGCCTTGCCCAAACGGGAATGAACAGTTGGCGGAACATAGTTAGTTGGTGGACGGGAGAGAGAGAGAGAGAGAGGTGTGTGTTTTTGCTGACGTGGAATTGCGTGCGCCGTTGTTTACCGAAAGAGACGGTTTTCCCAAATACGATCCGATTACACTGCAAGACGACGACGTTTTCGGGTTGCGGGCCAGCCAGCCCAAGATATTAAATGGACACGTGTCGCACGAAAGGGTGAGGACTGTCTGTGAGGAATGGGGGGACCCCGCGTGACGTTATCTTTCCCTCCTCCTGTGCGGCATCTGCGAGAGAAGCGCTCTCGTGTGCTGTTGGGCCAAGTTCGCAGGGCCAGCTCAGAAGCCTTGGATTAGCCAGCTCATCTCTTCTCACCTTTGGACGTATGTGATGTCCTCCGCACGAGCGACACGAGCGAAGCTGATGATAGAATGACCAAATTGGCTTGTGGCTTTTGTTTTTAAGTGTTGACACATGGTTTCGACGGTTCCACTTTAGGGTATTGGGAGGGCACGGCAGAAATCCGACACAATCATCGATGGAGATCACCGAGATAAAAAGGTCAAATCGGAACCCGTTAACATATTCAATTAGACCCATATTCCCTAAAAAGATGGTTAATTGGTGACTCATCTGCACCGTGCATCATGTTTGGTGATATCTCAGAATCAATCTCATAACCAACACGGTTTCGAACAATCTTCATGATTGGGTCTAGTGAAGGAGACCTAGGGAAGGTGCTCATTGTGGTGTAGCAACACAATCTCGATGGTGGCCTTTATGGTTCGATCTAGAGAAACCGTTCGGTAATGAAAGCGGGCATAGTTGTTGTTGTTGTTGTGCGGTCCTCAACAACGAAATGGAAATTCAAGTTGGAATATTTTAATGCAGCACGATACATGAATTAAGGGAGAGCGGCCCTAAAACCTGGACTTATAAGTGAGGAAGACATTATTGAGATACACATGTAGAATTGTGTTAGAAAAAGGCCCACCACATCAGAGGATTAGTGCGGCGCGAAGCGGTTAATATAACCTAATTAGCTCTTCACAATCATTAGCTTAAGTTTTTTTTTATGAACGTGGATTTAACTGAATATGTTAACAAATTTGCATTTGGACTTCCTTTTAGCGATCTCCCATGAAGAGACTAATTAATTACCAATGTTCAGCATAACAAATGACCAATAGGGAAGACTGAAGAGGGAGTCTCGTAACAATCTCAATCTATTCTCATTATCATCACGAAAATCAGGGCTGTCAAAAAAGCCCGCGCCGACTGGACCCGACCCGCCCGATCCGGCCCGGCCCGAAAATTTAGGAAATTTTCGGGCCGGGCCTCGGTACTGTTTCAATACAGTACCGGTATTGTTCCAATAAATGGCCGGCACTAATACCGAATATCCTTCGCGCTCTCTCTCTCCCCGACTCTGAGTTCTCTCTGCAGCAACAATTGTGTTTCTCTCTCCTCCTCCTCCATCCGGCTCTCTCCCTCACCTGGTGGTGGTCTGGTCGTCTTCTATTTTGTGCTGCTTACTTGGTGATGGTGGGAGTGTTGGTTGTCTGTGAAATTTGACGCCAAATCCAAAGCTCAGTTTTTTAAGCAAGCAAGGAAGAAGAAATGAGCAGATTGGCAAAGGGGGTGTTCTTCCTATCCAGATCCCTCGTACCCAGCCCGGCAAGCTCCTCATCAAGCCTGCGGCATCTGTCGCTCCCCCGTCGGTGACGGCTTCATCCGCTTCTAGTTCTTCGAGGACGGGTGGGACGAGGACAAGGTGCGCCACTAGGACCTCGACCAGTACCTCCCCCAGCTCGAGAAGGTAGAGATGATCCGGCGCAACGGCGAGCAAGGTCGGGAAGGTCCTCATCCCGGAGATGATCCGGAGGGCGATCATGGGGCCGTACAAGAACTTGGATAAGCCATTCTGCAGAGGCCTCCTTTTCGGGAGATGAAGCGGAACGCGATGAAGTGGAAGGCGGCGGCAGAGGCGTTCTTTGCGGAGGGCGGATCCTCGTACCGCAACATCCAGGCCTTCGTGGACGAGGTGAAGAGGAGGAGCCTGGAGTTGCTGGCCGCGAACTGTAAGTCAGCGGCCAACGGAGGGGCGGACCTAGCCAGCAAGGTGGCGGCCAATGGGGTTGCGGAGCTGGAGGAGTCGAAGGTCAACCAGGAGTTGAAGGTTATGTCGTGAGGGGGAGGTGAGAAATTCAGGTGGGTCTCGTTTTGGAGAGTAGATTGTAAGGTGTAAGCTAACTAGCTAGGTGTGGAATGAACTGGGTTTGACCCAGATGGGGTTTGTGTTTTGTAACTTAAATTGAATTTTCTTTTTCTTGATTGTCTTTTTTTTTCTTTTTCTATGGCTCAGAAGTTATCCAGAAAGCAAAGGTTGGTTCATAAAGGCCCACCACCTCTGCACATTCGTGAGAAAAAAGAAAAAGATAAGAAAAGCTCCCCCACTTTGTCCTTTAGTCGTCTTCTTCTTCTGCTTTCTTCTTTCTGAGGAGCCTCTCACTTTTCCCCTTCTTTCCCGCATACAAAAACCCTTCTCTCTCTTTTTTAATTTTTAATTTTCAAAATAAAATTTTATGTATTCTTATTTATTTTAAATATGCAATATAAATATGAGTAACTTGGAGTTAGATTTTTTTTAGTCCCGGCCCGACCCGACCCGAATATCTTGTTATGATTCGGGTATCGGGTCGGCCCGGGCCGGGACGAGCTTGGGACTGTTGGGTTTCGGGCCGGGTCGGGCTTACATGAGACCCGGCCGACCCGGCCCATTGACACCCCTAACGAAAATGGTGAAGAAAATGGCAATGATGAAAAAAAAAAAAAAAATGCGCTTCGCTCGGGAGGCTCGTAGTCTTCGTGATCTAAAAAGGGAGATGAATTGAAACTCGCATCGAACTAAAATGAGGTAGAGACTATTGTTAGGTTCACCGTCATGTGGAACGAAAATGCAGGCACATCAAAATGCAAGTTTATAGTTAATTTTGTAAACGAATTCTTTTACATGTTCATAGTCCAACGGTGAATCTATGTTTATGGTTAATTTTGCAAACGATTCTGTCACGTGTTAATTGTCCAATGGTGAATCCAATAGAAATCCTACAAAGTACACCAAACTTACCAAGAAGATTTACAAAAATGATTTCGATGCATCGGAAATCGGTTTTTGCAATGTACGCCATTGGTATAAGGAAAAATATTCGTAAGTGACTTAATCCATCTTTGATCTGAGAGAATCATTGAATCAAGGATATAAATAGAGCCGTTCGTAGAAAAAGAAATATCTTTTCTTTTTTCCTTGTCTTTTTCGCAACGGAGGTACGTGTTCTTCAAAGAACACGCACGGAAAATGACAAAAAAATATCATATATAAACCTGTTGTAATTGTGTTGATTAGTTCTAAACATTTTGTATTTATGTTGATTCAGTCGTAAACTTTTGTATGTGTATCAATTCAATCATAAACTTTTTGTCTTTGCGCGAATTCAGTCATTCCGGCTAATTTTGTCCGGTCGACACTAACGAGGACTTTGTTAATGATATTTAATATTTTTATTTATTTTTGATCGTTTCTTTTCTTTTCTTTTCTTTTCTTTCTCTTTCGTCCTCGTTTACCCGATCGTCGAGCTTGGCAATTGGCCAGAGGCGAAAGCCGGCGAAGCTTGCCCTCATTGGCTATTGGCAAGGGCAAGCCTCGCCGTTGGCTGGACAGAGGAAGAAGAAGAAAAACACAAGAAAGAGAAAGAAAGTTAAAAAAAAGGGAAAAATAAAAAAAAAGATTCGTAAAAATATTAAATATTAAAAAAAATTTGGTCAGGTCAGCGATTTTTAATCAAAATTGACAGGAAAATCTGAAGTGGCACAAATTCAAAAAATTAAGAGCTAGATTGATTTAAAAAAAAAGAATTGAATTGATACAATTACGATAAATTTAGAATTTTTTTTAAAGTTTTCCAAACCCGTGACTTGCAAAGTCGCGCAAATCTCGGACTTCTCCAAGAACCCTTCTTTTCCACGCAAATTACAATCGACAGAGAGAAGCGATTTTTTTTCATTGACGTCACCCTCCTCGTGAAATTCTTGATATCTTTTAAAATTTCTAAAAAAAATAATCGTTTACATTCCTTGAATAAATTAGTTAATAAATAATATTTTTACTGAAATAACAATTTATGTCTAAACATTTTCGAGGATAATGAAAAGATTTTTTGGTAATGCATTTCTGTAAGCAATATTAGAGATCATTTAAAAAAATATTTTTTAAAGTTATTTATTTTTCACGAAGCAAACGGAGCTTAAGTAATAAAACAGTGTACATAAATAATGCAAGAGATTGATTTGTGTGCATGATGGGGGATTGTCTTTTGAGTGACGATGGAATTTTTTTTTTTTATATATAGAATTTGCTCACCTCACCAAGGCCTAAAGGGTATGCCACCAGTTAAGAATAAAGATAAAATAGATGAAGTTCATCACAGCTAAGGATAAAGGATTTGAATAGATGAAGTTTAGCACCCAAACATAAAGGACTAAGCCACCCATCCAAAGAGAAAAGGCTTCAGGATAGGAAAAGTTCACACCACCAAGGCTCAAAGGAAACACGCCAACCAATAACAAAGATTTCTTGGTTCACCACCAAAGAAATTTCGATAAAAAACCGTCATAAGAAATTCGCTCGCTAGAGGAAAATAGCATTTATTCAAATGCAAGTCTTATCTGTACTACAAATGAGGTAAAAAAATCTGTCCGTGAAGTGATTTGAATCCTAAAAACTGAAACGACTCTTGAAATATTCACATAATTAAAGACTCATAGTAACTAGGACATGCATTATAATTAAGATAAGACTCTCCAACTTTATCCATCGATCTGGGCAGTAGAATGACCACCTTGGAAGATAGACAAACGGTATTGAACATCGAATAGAACAACCTCTAGTTGCTAGCTAGTACGATTAGTAGCCTCGAAGTCCACATCATACTTGTAAATTGACATCTCGATGATCCATTGACATGCACGAAATCGGCAACTAGTCTTGTGAGTCAACAACTAGTAGGTTGAATCGACATCTTCAAATTTGGACACATTGAATCAAACTATAGCCAAAATCGGCTTTTGCTTGCAGAAGTGAGATTGGGTTGGATCGATTAACGAGACCCTGGTTGAGCTTGAGAGTTGCTTGGTAGATCCAGATGCTCCCACATCAGGACATTTCCTGATTGGTGAACTTCATAGTTACGCATCGAGGTGCCTAGGTTACGGTTCAAAGTATGGCATGGCAATTATTCCTAGCAGGGACGATGATGGATCAGCATCATGAAGGACTTACGCTACTTCCTTATCGACATGGGGAGACCATTTATAGAACCAAATGAAACTACACGAAGCATAAAAAATGCTGGGGTAAACATATTATAAGTCAGAAAATCGTTAGTGAAGCCACTAAAATTGAGTTTTTGTGAGCCTATCTTGGAGCATGTAATGGTAGTGAAACGTTTGTGTCTTCTTAGGATCTTGATATTGTGTCGAAGATTATTATTATTAAAGGGAACGGATCCCAATAATATACATGTACATATATAGTGCGGATTACTCTAAATTACACGCCCTAGATTAACTTGAATCACTGATTGGATAAGTATATCATGTAGAACGGACACACCTCGATAGCTACAGATTAAGAGCCCCAATTGCAGGTGAGAAAATGATTCGGATCAGCTAACCGATCGTTCTTTGAGAAAGTTTTCAGTAAGAGAGTTTTTTTGTGTAGATAGATTAAACAACGTACGTTCTATTATTTGTTTTGAATAGGAAATAAATTTCCCTTAATTGTAATCAATTATATCAATAAAGGCTTATATTGATTTTGCCCTTACTGGGTGTAATCTTTCCCAACATCTCCCACTCGCTAATAAATGGCTAAACATCTCTATTTCTTTTCTCATTGCAAAGTTCGTATGGGCAAATAATCTATGCAACTAGCATACTCTGAAAGCTCGTTGCCATACATCTGTTGTGAATATATAGTAGCTCACATTGGGCATTCTAATTTACAGTAGATCTAGTATGCAGTACCCTAGATCAATCGGTCACATTTATATATATCATGATCTCTTCAAAAATTCGATATGTATTATACTCACAATTATAATTACATCATATAATCATAATTGGTTGACCTATGAATACAAAATCATAATATGACATCAACAACGAATTAATCTTCCTCTTTCCGTAATATCTCTCCAATTCAACTCAATTTGCTTTTACGAAAATGTTCCGCTAAATTGAATCATCTATGATCATTAGCAACACTCTAGGATAGCAAACATTAAATCAAAATTTCAAGAATAGGTCAGAGTCATCAGGGTACTAAGCTGAGGAACTCACATCCTCAAGAGTCTCACATGACTATAGACTTGAAATCAATACTCTTGTTCACTCTTTTTGATCGTCTCATGTATATGTAATATGAAATATATATTACGGTAGTCTCTCCTTTCTCGTGGAACGTATGTCTTTACATTCAATACTGTACAAACGATAATTCAAACATTCCCAATGTCTAATTTGAGTTCACATATATACTGTCTTCAAAGAATCCATCAAAACTCACATTTGGCGTTAAACATAGATATAGTGAAATATATGAGTTACTTCACTTTCGAGTATAACTTATCATGAGCTCATCTTAACACTCATGTTAAGGCAACATCAAAAATTTCAAGCTTTTACTCTCAATTGTCACCAAGATAATAAGTCTGAAGTCGTCTCATCTCTATTTATCACATAGTAAATAGAGGCGATTACCCGTTTAAGTGGGCTAATCTCTCATTTGTTCGACATGCTTTCTCCATATAATGCATTAAGCATTAATATGAATAACTATCAAATAAACCCATATGTCTCAACAATGATAACAAATATCATTAACTGTGAATTTTAGAAAATATAAATATTTAGTACTCCAATTTCTACGCACTTCTAGAGATTTCAATATAGGGAACTAAACCCTTTGTCAACACATGATCAAGGAAAACATTTTTAAAAAAATGACTTTGTCATATGATTTGCTATCATTTTATGTGTAGATATGTACTGTATGTTCACATCTTTTCGTACATCCATGTCTTCCACAAAAATTATACTTCATGTCTACATGTTTGGTCTTGTAATGGATCCTTAGTGTATACTATTGCTACTTGGCTATCACAATTAATCAATAATTGAACTTGGGGCATCCTTAGCAACACCTTACTGATCCAAACATCTCTTAAGCCAAACACCATCTTGTAATGCTGCTTGTAACACCACGAGATCAGCTTTCATCGTGAATAAAGCTATTCATGTTTGCTTTTTATTACTCCAAGATATTGCGCCACTGCACAGTAAGAATACAAACCCAGAAGAAGATTTCTTCTCATTTAAACCTCTTCCATAGTCAACATCTATATGGCCTTTAAGGCGCAAATCTCTACCTTGATAATTTAGCAAAAAATCAACAGTACTCTTTAGATACCTAATAATCTTTTTAATGGTAATCAAATATGCTTGACCTGTATTGGATTGGTATCGACTTACCATTCTGATTGCATAACAAATATTAGGTCTTATACATATTATAACGTACATTAAACTCCTAACAACACTATTATATGGAAAATTTTCCATTTGCCCATTTGCTTATGCAGTCTCAGGACATATTTGTGGCTCAAACCTTCACCTCTTGCAATAGGGGTATCTTTGGATTTATAGTTTTGCATGTGAAATCATTCAATAATTTTACATATATAAGTCTCTTGTGAAAGAGGTTACAATCTCTTTAAACGATCTTTTGAAATTTAAATTTTAAGAATATACGCAGCATCACTCATATCTTTCATTCCAAAATTAGACGATAACCAATTCTTAATGTTTGAACAAACTTAATATTGCTTTCGGCAATCAATATCTCATCCACATATGATGATATGATGACAAAATGATATTTGGATCTTTTGATATATATGCAATGATACTTATCAATCATTACAAAATCATATGTTACTATGGCATTGTGAAAATATATATACCATTATTTCGAAGACTATTTAAGGTCATATATAGATCTCAAAAGTCAACATATTTTTTCTTCTTGGCCTTCTGTAACAAACCCAATGGGTCATTCAACATAAATTTTTTCTATTAATTCTCCATTGAGAAAAGAGATCTTTACATCCATTTGATGTAGTTTAAGATTCATACTTGCAACTATTGCCAGAATAAGGTGAATTAAAGTTAATCTCACAATTGAAGAAAAACCTCTTCATAATCAATTCATTCTTGTTGATTATATCCTTTCACAATAGGCCAAGCCTTATATCTCTCAATCGAGCAATTAACTTTATACTTTATTTTGAGAACCCACTTGTTCCTAATGGCTTTGCATTCGTTCAGAAAATCAACCAATTCTCAAACTTGATTTGATCTCATTGACTTCATCTATTCTTCCATTGCATGTATTCACTTTTCCTTATCAGGGTAAGTCAGAGCCTCATTTATATTTTTTGGCTCATCCTGTTCTTGTGAAGTGACTATATTGACTAACTATGAAAGCTTTTCTTTCAATGTCAAAATATCGACGGAAAATGCTTTTGTGACTTATTCGCCATACAAGAGATTGTGCACTAAGTACATTATGCTCCATTATACTCCCACTTGGATTAGAAAACGGCGAGATCTTCACATCAAGTAGTTGCAATTGAGACTAGCTCGAAATATATTCCCTACTTCTCGCATTACTCCCACTTGAATATGATGCTCCCACATTATCATTATCACTAACCAAGGTTTTAAATAGGGAATTTTTTTTTTTACCTATTTCACCCTTTTTGAGAAATTCGTTCTTTAAGAATGTGACATCTCATAATTCAAATTCAGTTACACTCTTACTTTCCTGCTAACCTATAAACACATATCCTTTTGAGTTTTCGAAGTTCCTTATATAGATGCTCTTCCTGCCTCTAGCACCTAATTTCCCATACTTGTGGGACGATTCTTAAGTGTAGGCTGTACAATCCCAAGATTTTAAGAAACTCAAATTAGGGTTTTCGATTTGCTCATAATTCGTATGAAGTGGAGGTAACTAAATTAGAAGGCACTCAGTTAAGTATATATGTAATTGTCAACAAAGTATCACCCCAAAAAGTGATTGGCAAATCAGCATGTGCCATCATATACCTAACCATTTTCATCATGATTTTTTATTTTTTTCTCTTTGCAACAACATGTTGATATGTAAATAAACAACTATCTTTCTATTCCCTTTTATCACACAAATTTCTGAACTGATCAGACAGGTGTTCTCAACCTTGATCAGATCTAAATGCTTTTATTGTTGTTGTTATTGTTCTACCAAGCTCATAAATTTCTCAAAGCGACTCATGCCTCAGATTTATGATAAATTAAAACGACATGTTTGAATCAAGTGTAATAATAATCTATAAATGTGATGAAATAAACACCCCTATGTCTTGATCTCAAATTTATTGAATCACATATATCCAAATGAATCAACTACAAAGGAAACTTAGCTCATGTTCCTTTTTCAAATGGTTTCTTTGTTATTTTTTTTTTCCTTAGGCAATGCTCACAAATAGATAAATCAACTTTTTCAATATTGCCTAATAAGCCCTCTTTGGCTTATCTAAACATTCGTTGTTAGCCAATATGACCCAACCTAGCATGCCTTATATTTTCATTATTATAAAAGATGTAAATAGGAAATAACAAACATTCACATTATTGTATTAAAAAAATTAGCACAATAAAACTATCCAATTTCGCTTGCCCTGCATCAGTCTAGTGATGAGCTGAACTGATTGGGAAAAGCTACAGGATACACTTCAAGGATGTTGAAATGGGCCTATGCTTGCTAGATAGACGTCGGATTCTCACCAAAACATAGAGGGAGATGTAGCGGGGCTCGTCTATCATCGGACTCTGAGGATGGATAGCGACGACTACTGGTGGTAGTGAGAACATAGAGGTGGCAGCTCTGTGAATGGGGATGAATGGCGTGACCGAGAGATGGACTTGCGGATTGCTCTTCGTATTTTTATCTCCTTCCCCGTCTTCTCAATTCTCTCTCGTGTGTACCGAGGTGAATAACGCACATTGATCGAAAGAGAGGAGCCCCCTTGTCCCAATTTTTTTTCTCCCCCCCCCCCCCCCCTTT
>JAGVVM010005875.1:0-11498 GCA_019149425.1 Psidium friedrichsthalianum
GTAAAGGACCGACCGAAAGATAACATCATTGAGATCACCATTCAGGGATGTTATTTTCGGCTACACCGCCACATTGATCCATTGACGTTAGAGTTGCTTGTGCTCGTGATCATAGTTGTCCAATATCGTTTAATGATGTGACGATGGCTATGGTTCGGTATTAGTAATTTTGATGGTCGGGGTTGTTTGAGATGTTGTCTCGAAAATTGTTTGTTTTTATTATGGCTATATTTGTGTACAGCCTGAGAGTCGTTTTGAAAGTAAATTTCTTAAAATTTTGTAATTGATCATAGCCCAAGTGGGAGAATGTTGGAATTTTATATTTTACTTTTATTATTTTATTTTATTTTATAAAATTTCTATTGGGCTATAATCAATTATTATTTATTCGAGACATGCATGATAGCCCGTTGATGTTTTGGGTGATCGTTTATTGGGCTTTTGCGCATCTCAGTTTTATTATTGATGTGGGTTGGACGGCGTAAGGTGTAGGCCCGTGTGTTGACGTAAGCCCGTGATGGAAGGGCTCGTCACTATTTATTACTAGCGCTAGGTCCCTCTCCCACTTACGAAAAAACATAACGACAGTTCCATCGGCCGTCGCGTGAGGAGGAGAGGAAGACCTAGGGCACGGTTTTCTCGTCTCTCGCAGATCTTACTTCCACGTCGCATCGTATTGTAGATCTCAGCTTTCGCGTGCATATTCGAGATCATGGCTCAAACAGGTACGTGTTTATTTATCGTAATTCCTTGACCTAAATCGATTACGTTGATCATGGATTGCGATTAATTATCTAACACCTACTCCGCCGGAACCTCACGGCGGAGATCCTCCATCCCTCCCGCCTCCGCTCCTACTCCCGCGCCCGCGCGTGGGTCCTCGACATCCTTGTGGGGGCTCTCAAGTCCCAGCCCGGCGGGGTAGTTCGCGTCGTCGACCACTTCCGGTACGCTATGTTCTGCTTGCTGGTCCTCATGTGCTTCGGAGACAGCTCGAGGAGAAGCAGATTAAGCAGATAGAGGAGGCTCAGCGACAGCTGCTGCTCGTCTGGGCGGTTCGGGGTGCTCAATTTCTGTCCGCGGCTGAGCAAGCTCGTGTTCAGGAAGCGGTGGAAGGAGTTCTACGAGTTCCTCGAGAATCAGAAGAGCGTCCTCGTCCCACTCATCAGAGCTCGATCCAAGGCCAAGCGAGAACATCTGAGCAAAGCCAAGGAGAACGGGAAAGACAGCGACGGCGAATGGATCGTATCTTACCTGGACACGCTCCTGGACCTGGAGCTGCCAGAGGAGAAGAGGAAGCTGGACGAGGAGGAGATGTTGACCCTTTGCTCGGAGTTCCTCAGTGCCGGCACCGATACAACGTCCACGATGCTGCAGTGGATCATGGCCAACCTAGTCAAGTACCCTGAAATCCAAGAGAGGCTCTACGATGATATCAAATCAGTCGTGGGACACGGGGCGGAGCAAGTGAAGGAGGAGGACCTGCAGAGGATGGGATACCTGAAGGCGGTGGTGCTGGAGGGGCTGCGCCGCCACCCGCCGCAGCATTTCCTGCTGCAGCACGCAGTGACGGAGGACGCGGAGCTGGGCGGGTACATGATCCCCAAGGACGGGACCATCAACTTCATGGTGGCGGAGATGGTTTGGACCGGAGGTGTGGGAGGATCCGATGGCGTTCAAGCCGGAGAGGTTCTTGAATTGCGGATTCGACATCACGGGGAGCAGGGAGATAAAGATGATGCCGTTCGGGGCGGGGAGGAGGATATGTCCCGGACACGGGGTTGCCATGCTGCACTGGAGTACTTGGTGGCGAACTTGGTGTGGCTGTTCCAATGGGGGAAGGTGGCCGGCGAAGAGGTGGACCTGTCGGAGAAGCCGGAGATCTCCGTGGCGATGAAGAACCCTTTGAGGGCTCAGATTTCTCCCCGGAATTCAGGCACCTAAAAAAACACACACACACACACACATATATATATATATCTAGTTTTACGTAGGATGTTGCCTTCTCGATAAATTCCCATTAATGAACACACTTTCTCTCTGTGTGACTGTGATGTATCCTCCTTGGGAACCCCGAGGCGTTTGTGAAAATTCCTGACAGACGCCCGTTTCCCAAGATTGTTCCAGACAGTGCATGTGAAGCTTTTCAAACCATAAGTTATAAGTATTATCCATATTCCAATTTCTCCCATCTTGATTTTTGTACTGCCTTTGTTTGAACTAGTAAATCTGAATGGCTCTAATTGTACCAGGATCTCTTTATACTTGTTCGACTAATCTATTATTCCTTAGTTCTAACTCAAAAGTTTGTCCCTGTCCACGTCGAAATAGATTATTTTCAAGCTTATTAATTAGTGATAATCACTGCTGTTAAGAACATGCTTAGTGTACTGGTTATGGGGTGAAAGGATCTTTGCTTGGATTTTAACAAGTTGAGAAATCAAACGCCGTAAATATCATCAATAGCCTATGCCGTTGCTCTTTCCTTGGTCTCTTGAAAACGAGTTCACCGTGAGTGACCCATTGGTTACGGTTATGTACACCAATCCAATCCACATTCTCTTGTCTAATTTCTCCTTTAAATATGTCTGAAATCTAATTAAAGAAAACTTGCACTTAGGTGGAGTGCCTTATCAATAGTCTACCATTCACGTCGAGCAGTTAAGTTTTGTTTATTACCGCCTTTGCGTAATTGATGTAACATATGTAAATCCCAAAAATTTAAGTACTCATTATTTTAATAATTCATTTGGAAGCATGTCTCCAACATTCATTCACGAAGTTTGCCTCAAGGCTCACGTTCAAAATGTCAATTTTATTGACTTAGGTCATTCGTTTTTTCTTTAATGCTTGGTGGAGTCATCGTGATACTGGGCCATGAAGATTTCTATGCGTATGTTGCCATGAGACATATCATCTGTCCTATTATTCTACGAAAAAATTTCAAATAAAAGTCTAAAGCAAATTTTCTTTCAAATAAGAATCTGAAATGCCCTTATTATTATTTTTTTAAAAAGCATGACTAAGGGCATTTTCGTCATTTATTTTTATTTTTTCCATCTTTTTTGTTTCCTTTTTCTTTTTCCTTCCTTTTCGTTCCGCAGTGGTTGGTCTCAAATGATGGCCGACCACCAATGAGGGCTGGGCTGGGCTGTTACAATTGTATCACCAGTGTTGGACTCATTTGTTACATATCCAAATCTTAGAAATTTGTACGTCCGTATAACTTTAGTAATTCATCTGGAAGCATGTCGGAGATTCATTCACGAAACGTAGCAGACAAGGTCATTCGTTTTCTTCTTAAATAGCGCTAAACACGTGACGTACCTTGACAATGGCTAAGAATCGGGTCAGAAAGAACATGTAGACGGATGACCACTGACTTTTTGAATTGCAAATTTTCAAAAAAAAAAAAATCTAAATCGGTTACAATAGTTTAAATTTTTTTTATATAATTAAGTCCTAAACTTTTTATGTGTGTCAATTCAGTCCGTCCGTTCAATTTTGACTATAAATTACTAAAGTGGACAATTTTTTATATTTCTTCAATTCATTTGTTTATATATTTAGTTCAATAACATTTTTTGTTTTTTAAGGACCGGCAAGAGGCCGCCAGCCACTCGCGAGGGTCACGGCACTCCCTCGACCGCAAGCGAGGGCTCATGACCCTCAGCCAGTTGCCTGCAAGGCTTGCAGGCTTTTGTCTAGTGGCTAACGGTCTCTTGCCAGTCCTAAAAAAAAAAGCACAGGAAAATAATTATTAAAATTTGAAAAGATATTTGATTTTTTAAAAAAAATTTGTACAAGCCTATGCCAACCATGTCAATTGAAAAAAAAAAAGGTTTATGACTCAATGAGCATTTTTTTGTCAAAAAATTTTGACTGAATTGAAATAATTACAAGAAATAGGTCGGCAAGGAGGAGAGAGCGCGAAAGAGGCCTGGTCGCGCTTGGAGAAAGTGACCTTCCATGCGCTCTCCTTCTTGATGAGCGTGCACTCAACGCACCGGCGATTTGGTGCTCTCTTTGCCTCCTCCGTAAGATTCCCTCCATCCCTTTGCTCACTCCACCTCTAGCCCTTGAAGATTTTAAGCATCATGCGAGGTCACATAGAGTAATTTTAGATTGTTTGAGTCCCCCCTTACATTTGTAATGTGTCATGAGATGTCTGTTGGAATTCTATTTATCGTTCACATTGTTTTTCAGTCAGCTCTTTTGGAGTGAATCCATAGTCTTTTCCAATGAGATCACATTGGAATTTATTGAGAATAGTGTGCATTCTCCTGATTGATTTTTCACTTAGCCACGACTTTAGTTTTGGCTTAAGACCATCAATGGATGGGTAACGCAATGGATTGAGTTTTGGTCAAGACAGTTCGGGACATAGCGACGAAAGGGGCAGAGGTAGAAAAGCCGAAAACAGGCTACAACACACGTGAGATATTGTTAAGGCTGTGTGGATATGAATTGATGAACGGATTAACTCATGCAGAGGAGGAACAGATGAAAGCATAGAAATAATTACGATATGTTTAGGATTTTTTATTTATTTAATTTTTCCCAAGTTTTCATCATTGGAATATAACAAAGGGCTCTTTACTAGCATAACATCTTTGACTAGCGGTGAGAACAACAATGTTGTGAGTTATAAATTATTGAAATGGTAGACCCCCACGATACTTTTTAAATAATTGTTTTTTATTTTTTCTACGGCAAAAAAAGACTATTAGTCTTGCAATCGCCCAAAACTTATTAATCAATCTTCTATAACAAACAAACTCATGACCGCTATCCTTTTATATACAACCAGAAAAAGGCCCATGGTAAAATGATTTTTTTTTTAATTTCAAATTCGTTGCAGTGATTCATTAGGCCATCTCGTTTTCTTAAACAACGGTATGTTGCGAAAAAAATTTAATGTTAAACGAAGAAGTGATCACTATTCATTTTGCTTAAATTGAATATTGCTAATTACTCGGGACAACTTAGGTGTACATTAGACCAAAAGTGGTTCGATCCTTGTACGAATCATGTCACAAGGAAGTATAATTGAAAAGAATGCGTGAATATATACTGAAAGTCTTAATACTTGACAGTCGATTTGTATGAATTACCCGTGCTATTTTTCATATGAAGCATGCAACTTTCTCATTTGGTTGAGATTGTTAGGAATTATCGTCAGGCCTTACTTGTAAAATAAATCGTAACTTACGTTCTTAATTGGAAAAAAATACCATCAAATGAAAATATATTAAATTGACACGAGTTATTTTATTAAAATGGAAGAATTGGAAAAAAGAAAAAGCTAAAGGTGCATGATATTACTAAAATGTTATATGTACTTCTCTGCAAATCCTTAATTTGGTCAGACTCACTCAAAAACTTGAAGTCTGAAACAGGGATCTCTGGTTCCCGTCGTCATCACCCTCTCCGTCGCCGCCCTCCTCAGAGCCACCGTCAACCTCCTCTCCTCCGACGCCAAGAAGAAGAAGAGCCTCCCGCCAGGCCGCTTTCCCCGTCATAGGCAACTTCCTATGGCTCCGCAAGTCCTTCTCTGAGCTCCAGCCCGTCCTCCGCTCCCTCCGCGCCCGCCACGGCCCGATAGTCACCCTCCACATTGGCCCCCGCCCCGTAGTCTACGTCTCCTCCCCGGCCCTTACCCACCAGGCCCTCGTCCACCATAGCGCTATCTTCGCTGACCGTCCGCCGCCCATCGCCACCAACCAGCACAACATCAACTCCTCCTCCTACGGCCCCACCTGGCGCCTCCTCCGCCGGAACCTCACGGCGGAGATCATCCATCCCTCCCGCCTCCGCTCCTACTCTCGCGCCCGTGTGTGGGTCCTAGACATCCTTGTGGGGGAGCTCAAGTCCCAACCCGGCGGGGTCATCCGCGTCGTCGACCACTTCCAGTACGCCATGTTCTACTTGTTGGTCCTCATGTGCTTCGGAGACAGGCTTGAGGAGAAGCAGATTAAGCAGATCGAGGAGGCTCAGCGACGGTTGTTGCAGGGTATGCGGCGGTTCAGAGTGCTCAATTTCTGGCCGCGGCTGAGCAAGCTCGTGCCCGGAAGTGAAGGAGCTCTACGAGCTCCACGAGAATCAGAATCGCGTCCTCGTCCAGCTCATCAGAGCTCGATCCAAGGCCAAGCGAGAGGAATTGAGCAAAGCCGAGAGAACGGGAACGAAGTTAATGGTGATTGGACCCTGTCGTAGGTGGATGCACCTGGAGCCGGAGGAGAACGAGCTGGAGGAGAACGAGCTCGTGCCTCTGCTCGGAGTTCCCAACGCCGGCTCCGACACGACATCTACGGCGCTGCAGTGGATCGTGGCCAACCTGGTCAAGTACCCAGAAATCCAAGAGAGGCTCTACGATGAAATCAAATCGGTCGTGGGACAAGGAACGGAGTAAGTGAAGGAGGAGGCCCTGCAGAGGATGAGCTACCAGAAGGCCATTGTGCTGGAGGGGCTGCGCGCCACCCGCCGGCGCACTTCGTGGTGCCGCACTCAGTGACGGAGGACGCGGAGCTGGGCGGGTACGTGATCCCTGAGGACGGGACCATCAACTTCATGGTGGCGGAGATGGGTTGGGACCCCGAAGTCTGGGAGGACCCGATGGCGTTCAAGCCCGAGAGGTTCTTGAACTGCGGCGGCGGAGAAGCCATCGGATTCGACATCACATGGAGCAGGGGATAAAGATGATGCCGTTTGGGGTGGGGAGGAGATCTGTCCACGGTATGGCGTTGCGATGCTGCACTTGGAGCACTTCGAGGCAACTTTGGTGTGGCTGTTCAAATGGCGGACGGTGCCGGCGAGGAGGTGGATCTGTCGGAGAAGCAGGTCATCATGGTGATGAAGGCCCCTTTTAAGGGCTCAGATTTCTTCCAGGAATTAGGGCACCTGAATTTAGGAAAATTTTTTACATTGTCCAAAATAAATAAATAAATAAATGCACACAGTAGAATTAGCTTCTTTACTTAGAACCCGAGGTGTTTGCGAAAGTTAGGCCTAATTCCCTAAAAGAAATCTAAACTTAAAAAAAAATCTCGAAAAAAGTTTTGAATTTTATGTTCACTCTCAAATCTATTCCATATTTTTTTGTTTGAAAAAAAAAACCCTAAACTCTAGACACGGTCTCAAATTTATCCCGAACTTCTTTTATTTAAGAGAAGAATAACTAATTTTTACTCTAATCAATTCACCTACATTAAAACCCCTATCCAAAAGTCACAGTCGTTCCTAATTTTTCTTATCCCATAACGATGGCATTTTGGAGAATTTCAACAATGTTTATTGGGGTAGAGTTGTTATCCACGTAAAAATGTCACGTCGATCTGTATCTGTCACCCCATTACTTTGCTGATGTGAATCATGTCAAGTTGGGACGAGACCATATGGTAGATTCAAGAATAGGTCGAAAGTTTACGATTTTTTTTTGACAAAAAAATTTCAAGGTAGATTTAGGACTAAACCTAGAGTTTTGGTTTTTTATTTTTTCATGACAAAAAAAGTTCAGGGCAGTTAAAACTGGACCTAAACTTGAGGGGTTTTATGTGACAAAAAAAAAGTTTGAGATAGATTTGGGATCGACCTAAAGTTTGGGATTTTTTTACAGAATTTACCTGATGATTAAATTTTATTTATTTCGCTTGCTCGATAATGCCTTTGTGTTGATTAATTATTCTCAACTGACTAAACACGATAAAATTCGAAAAAGTCATTCGCGAAGAACTTTTTCAGTGAAAACAAACGCGAGCCCAAAGTGCACATGTTGATACACGTCACTGATCAAGGACAATACATGTGAGGCCTGCCTTGTGTTTCCAGCATGGGCTTAGGGCCTACTTCCCAAAGCCCACCTCACGCGACAGTGGCCCAGCCGAAAGAGAGTTTCCTTGGAATTGCGAGGGCCTGGCGACTGTTGACTCGTGAGATCGATCGCTCGCGTCCCATGGGGATTTATTCTTCTTCTTCCGCTCTCTCTCACGTCTCTCCAAACTTGCGCTACGCTGCCGCAACGAAACCCTCGTGGCTTCCAATACACCAAGCATCGACGGCGATGGAAGCAGCGGTCGATAAACTTTCGCGAAGAGAAAAACATGAATTTCTTGGTTGATAATTATGAGGGCATTATCGTGTTTCAACCACACCTCGGTATCCTGTTCATTATCTTAATCGTTTCAATATATACTGATTATACGGTTTCGAGGTTAGCGAGTATTTCATGATTCAATATGACTCCATTTTTAGCTGTATCATCAACAAGAACTCGTAATTTGTTGAATTGTTTTCACAGATTATTTTTAAGATGGGTTCTGACGAAACATCTTAAATTGCATTGCTTTGATTGATGTTCTCATGTACAAATTTCATATTGAGTAGGTCGGCTGGGGAATCAAGACAATTGTATTCATCGCATCAATTCGCTTAAACAAAATAACAATAAAGGGAGGCATGCCCATTACGTTCTTTTTTCTTTTTTTTTGGGTCAGAGGACGTCATCCATTACGTTGTCTTTGACTCTCTGGGCTACATTGTCATCACATCTCCGACCTTATAAGAGCCCCGACAAATTCCACCTCTTCTGTGCATATCCTGACTTTGGTCTACCTCGGAAATCTCAGAAGAGGAGGTCTGGCGAGAGATGGATCTCTGGTTCCTCATCCTCGTCGCCCTCTCCGTGCCGCCTTCCTCCGAGCCACCCTCAACCTCCTCTCCTCCGCCCCAAAGAAGAAGCGCCTCCCGCCTGGCCCGCTCAAAGTCCGGTCCTCGGCAACTTCCTTTGGCTCGCAAGTCTTTCTCGGAGCTCGAGCCCGTCCTTCGATCCCTCCACTCCCGCTACGGCCCGATGGTCAACCTCCACGTCGGCTCCCGCCCCGCCGTCTTCGTCTCCTCCCCGGCTCTCGCCCACCAGGCCCTCGTCCACCGCGGCGCTGTCTTCGCTGACCGCCCGCCGCCCTCGCCACCACCCGCCTCCTCTCCTCCAACCAGCACAACATCAACTCCTCCTACTACGGCCCCATCTGGCGCCTCCTCCGCCGGAACCTCACGGCTGAGATCCTCCATCCCTCCCGCCTCCGCTCCTATTCCCGCGCCCGCGCGAGGGTCCTCGACATGCTCGTGGCGGAGCTTAAGTCCCAGCCTGGCGGCGTCGTCCGCGTCCTCGATCCCTTCCAGCACGCCATGCTCTGCTTGCTGGTCCTAATGTGCTTCGGAGACGGGCTCGAGGAGAAGCAGATTGAGCAGATCGAGGAGGTTTCGCGACGCAGTCTGCTGGGTCAACGGCGCTTCAACGTGCTCAATTTCTGGCCCCGGGCGAGCAAGCTCGTCCTCCGGAAGCGGTGGAAGGAGCTCTATGAGCTCGTCGAGTGTCGGAAACGCGTCCTCATCCCGCTCATCAGGGCTCGACTAAAGGCCAAGCGAGAGCAACTGAGCAAAGAGGAGGAGGACGGGAACGACGGCGACGGCGATTGGATCGTGCCGTACGTGGACACGCTCCTGGATCTGGAGCTGCCGGAGGAGAAGAGGAAGCTGGAGGAGGCCGAGATCGTGGGCCTCTGCTGGAGTTCCTCAACGCCGCACAGAGACAACGTCACGGTGCTGCAGTGGATTATGGCCAACCTGGTCAAGTACCCAGAAATCCAAGAGAGGCTCTACGATGAGATCAAATCATCGTTGGACAAGGGGCGGAACAAGTGAAGGAGGAGGATCTGCAGAGGATGGGCTACCTGAAGGCGGTGGTATTGGAGGGGCTGCGCCGCCACCCGCCGGCGCACTTCGTGCTGCCGCACGCGGTGACGGACGCGGAGCTGGGCGGGTACGTGATCCTTAGGACGGACCATCAACTTCATGGTGGCGGAGATGGGTTGGGACCCGGAAGTCTGGGAGGACCCGATGGCGTCAAGCCCGAGAGGTTCTTGAATTACGGTGAGGGACAAGCGGGCGGGTTCGACATCACGGGGAGCCGGGAGATAAAGATGATGCCTTTTGGGTTGGGGAGGAGATCTGTCCCGGGTACGGGCTTGCGATGTTGCACTTGGAGTACTTCGTGGCGAACTTGGTGTGGTTGTTCCAGTGGCGGACGGCGGCAGGCGAAGAGGTCGACCTGTCGGAGAAGCAGGTGCTTACCATAGTGATGAAGAACCCTTTGAGAGCTCAGATCTGTCCCAGGAATGGGTGGCACCTGAATTCGGAAAATGTCTGTAGACCGTTGCCCTCTCAGCGATTTCACATAAATAAAGTCTCTCTGATGTATGTAATAAGACTTGCAGGTGAACCTGTAGTTCTTTACTTGGGAACCCGAGGTGTCCGTGAAAATTCCACAATGACGATGGTGTGATCGTCGATGTACCCCTAAATATTAGCATTGGTCCTTTCGTAATCGTATCTTGTGTTGAAGATGAAAAAAATTCCTGGAGAAAATTGCAAATTCGTATTAAATCTACATTTACCTTTCCTTAATACTGCTGCTTTCGAACATATTAATGAGCATGATATCAACTGAGTTATGTTTCAAAAACTATCTCTCTGGGCTGGACCAAAAATTACTCCATTTCTTGTGCTATTCCGCATAGTTTTCAATATATATATATATACTAGGGTTTAATTAGGGGTTATTGGTTCCTATCTGGCCTGGTTTCCTCTCAAGAATCTAGAATTGGAACCAGTGGTCCCGGTCCCAGTTTGTCGGAACTAGGCCCGGACCGATCATCCGAGAACCAGCCAGAACCGACCGACAATTGGCTGACCGGAAAACAAAAATATAAGACCCAAATTCTCTCTATTGTTTAATTAATAACTTATAATCACTTCAACGTCTATATAACTGACTTCTAGTAGCAAAAAACAAAGGCGCCAAGAGCCCAAGAGATTTCAGACCAAATTAAGAAAAAAATTTTTAAAAAAAGATCGGTCCAGTCTAGGAATCGAGAATCATGAACCGGACCAGCCCGGTCACCGGTTCCAATTTTTATGGAATTAGGTAACTAGACCCGAACCTCATAGAACCGGGAATCGGAACCACCGGTCCCGATCCGGTCCGGGCGTCTCATCCAATCGTCCGAAAGGGGGGGGGTGTGATCCTTGGGGTCGCTAACGTGTGGCTTTTATCTTTTTTCAAATAGTCGCTCGGGTGGTCCATAGAGGAGACGCGGTACGGGTGGGGCTTTTGAGGGGGACGGAGAGTGCCCGGCATTGGGGGAAAAAAGGTGGGGGGAAGGGAATGGGGGGGGCAGGAAGAGCTGATGAGGATAAGACGAAGGGGGAGGGGGGGGGGAGAGAGGAGGGAGAGGAGGAGGGGGGGAGGGAGAGAGGAGTAGAGGTGAGGAGAGGGGGAGAAAGAAGGAGGGGGAGGGAAGAGAGAAAGGAAAGGAGGGGAGAGGAGAGAAGGAGTAAGAAAGGGGGAGAGGAGAAAGAGGGGAAAGGAGAGAGAAGGAAGGAAGGAGAAGAGGGAGAAGGAGAGGGAAGGAGAGGGGGAGGAGAGAGGGGGAGGGGAAAGG
>JAGVVM010005877.1:0-19853 GCA_019149425.1 Psidium friedrichsthalianum
AATACTCGCTTGCAATTGCTTCAGTTAACATGAGTCTTGGAACTGCTGCTACTGATTGCAGGATGAGGTGCTTCTTGCGTCTTGGAAGCATCAGTTGGATCGAGATTCCGAGACCCTAAAGATCAAAGGGAATTTGAATAATTTGCGAACTGTGAGCAATTTTCACTCCTATATTTTAGATCATGGAGCATCCTGTGCATGGTTTTGAAATGAAATTTGATGAGTGCACCTTTTCGTTTTAATGGGTACTTTGTGATAAATTGGAAGTATTTCCACTCACGGCCATGTGTAAAACATACATGCCTTGTAACGGTTTGTTCCATAGTACCCCAGTTTCCTAGGATGCTGAGAGGTTAAGCAAGAGGGCAATCTTTTGATTTGTTGGCATTTTCAAGTTTGGCAGTCTTATGCTGCAGAAGAGATAATGTCAAGAGTTTCTTATCCTTACGTGCAGGTTCTTGGTCGATGCGGAATGGAATGCGAAGGACTCGATACGATATGCATCAAGGACCACACACTTGCTGCTGAGAGTATGTACATTACCATCGATCCATTTAAGTGGGGTTCCTCACTACGTTTCCTTAACATGGTGTTAAAATTTAATTTTATATTGACAGGTGCAGAAAAGGTCATTGGATGGGCTCTAAGCCATCATTTGATGCAGAATCCGGAATCTAATGCTGATTCACGGCTTGTTCTGTCCAGCGAGAGGTAAGGAATTGTTCATTTCTCCGTCAGGATGCATGTTTTATTGGCCACAATCTTTGGGTTAAAGTGAGTACAACCATTTTGAAATGCTTGGCAGCATCCAGTACGGCATTGGGATCTTGCATGCTATTCAGAACGAGTCTAAGAGCTTGAAAAAGTCACTCAAGGTTATCATATTTATTTGGCTAGTAAATTTTTTGTAGCAAGAAAGCCCGAATCACAAATTGTCTAACTGTGGGTCAGTTTTTTTAATCTGTACAGGATGTTGTAACTGAAAACGAATTTGAGAAAAGGCTTCTTGCTGATGTTATTCCCCCCAGTGACATAGGAGTCACATTTGATGACATCGGAGCTCTTGAAAATGTCAAAGATACGTTGAAGGAGCTAGTCATGCTTCCTCTACAAAGGCCTGAACTTTTCTGCAAAGGGCAGTTAACCAAGGTTCTTCTTTTCTATATGAGCACTCAATTTTTCCACGTAGTTAGGTCGTAATAACAAATTAATCGGTTCTTGCACATACTTTTTTGCGTATTCCTTTTCATTTGTAAGTCCTTTTAATGACTTTATATGTCCATGTATATTGGCCATAATATACGTACTGACTTTCCTGGTTTAATCTTGACTTTTTTTGGAGAAATTAAAGGTGTTCTGTTATTAGGCTGCAATACAGTGTGCAGAAACTTTCTGGTTTTCTATTTTTTTTTTTAGGCTATAAAGCAAGCATGTATTCATCATGGTTAACTTAAGGTAGCTTGGCACCTGATAAACAATCAGCTAGCAAGGTGATGTTCAGTATGTATTCATGGGGCAACAACCCGTCCTGATTGGCTGCCCTGCCTGGTGCAGCCGCAGTCTGGCCCACCCTCGCCGCATCTCACCTTGCATTGTTTAGGCATTCTTTGTTTTCTTTTCTTTAGACTAATTAAGTTACACCTCGTCATTTGTACTCCTATTTTTATTACTAGTTGATCACTCATCTCAAGAATGCCCTATCTATTGGCTTAGATTTTTGTTCAATATAAGAAACTTTGGCAACACTGGTTTGTGTTAGATTTATCTTTTTTGCGAATGGCATAAATAAGGCAAATTGGTAGAGATGGTGCCTGGGCGATGGGACAGGGTGTTGATGGTGATCCTGGCCTCGTGACCCCCACAAAAAACTAGTATGTGCTTTAGGCGGCTTCCCTCAGCCAAAATAAGCTTGAGCGTGCTTCAAGAAATGCTGGTGAAATTGTTCCAAGAGCTAAAAGACGGTCATTTCAAGTAATAGGTACACATGCACCTGTAAGAATGCAGCAGTGTGGAAATATGAGAAGACATGAGAAGTGACCAGTGTGGAAATACGAGACTTGAACAACACTGGCATGTGTCAAAGAATTTTCTAAAGTAGAAAATTCCGACAGTTTAGGCTTCTTGAAAGAATAAAAGGCAGAAATTGGTTTTATGAGCTGCCTGTAAAAGTGGTTCTGGTTTTTCTTCACTTTATTTTCTAGTAATTGTCTCAAGTTCATGCTTAAAAACCTTTGTGCGTTCTAAGCAGTCTTTACGGGCGTCTGTAAATGCAAGTTATTTGTGCAATGCTTTCATGGTGGAGTTTGCTCTTAGTCTCACCATTACCTTTCTTGTCCAGCCTTGCAAGGGCATTCTTCTGTTTGGTCCCCCTGGAACAGGCAAGACTATGCTTGCAAAGGCTGTGGCTACTGAAGCTGGTGCAAATTTCATCAACATTTCCATGTCAAGTATCACATCCAAGGTCAATATTGGGCTGATCTCTTGTGATCATTTGAAATTTGCGAAGATTTAACATTGTACTGTTGTACACTGCAATTCTTCTTTCCTTTGCAGTGGTTTGGTGAGGGCGAGAAGTATGTGAAAGCTGTTTTCTCACTTGCCAGTAAAATTTCCCCGAGTGTTGTATTTGTTGATGAAGTCAGTTTCTCTATTCTTTCTTTTTGTGAGTTTGGGTTCCTAGTTGTTGTACTTCTCATAGTGTTTTGGTGGTTACTTAGGTTGATAGTATGCTGGGCCGGAGGGAGAACCCAGGGGAGCATGAGGCCATGCGCAAGATGAAAAATGAATTTATGGTCAACTGGGATGGCTTACGGACTAAAGACACAGAACGTGTACTGGTACTTGCAGCCACAAATAGACCTTTCGACCTGGATGAGGCAGTCATCCGTAGGCTTCCTCGTCGGTGAGTGTTTCCATGACTTCTTTTCATGGACACATGTATGGCAATTCTTACTTTCCTTCACTTCCTCTTTCCTCTCCAAGTGGGCCTTCATATTTCCCAAAAGCAGATGCTAAGTTTCGTCTTTACTTCAGATTGATGGTAAATCTTCCAGATGCTCCAAATAGAGCAAAAATTTTGAAAGTTATACTGGCAAAGGAAGACTTATCTCCAGATGTCGACTTGGATGGAATTGCAAGCATGACAGATGGTTACTCGGGAAGTGACCTTAAGGTGACACCTTAGAATCTTCACTCAAAACTTCACTAGTGGAGAATTCACTCTCACCTATCCCTGTCTTATTGCAGAATCTATGCGTAACTGCGGCACACAGGCCAATTAAAGAGATATTAGAAAAGGAGAAAAAGGTCCATGTCTTCCCATAATTTGGTAGAGCAACTTTACTCGTATTTTGATTATGGCTGATAATATGTGCAACTCATGGCAGGAGCGTGCTGCAGCTCTAGCAGAAGGCAAACCTGCTCCAGCTTTGAGAGGAAGTGCTGATATACGGTCTCTCAATATGGAAGATTTCAAATATGCACATGAACGGGTAAAACGATTCGGAAATGACATCTGGAATGTAGCTCTTTTTTCTCACCATAGCGTGATCGTCCACAGAGATATAGCTATTTTACTACTCAAAGAGTATTTCATTTTTCCTTATTGTTGGTGAAGCTTCAATTGATTTCGTAGCTTTGTTGTTTAACATGGAAACAGGTATGTGCGAGCGTATCATCCGAGTCTGTAAACATGACCGAGCTTCTGCAGTGGAATGAACTCTACGGTGAAGGCGGTTCGAGAAGAAAGAAGGCACTCAGCTATTTCATGTGAAGTATTAATGTTCACTAATTCACAGCTACAATTTTTGACCCGCCACTCGTCCTCCTAAGGCTGCTGCGTAAGTAATCTGTTTTGTTTCTTGTAACCTGGGAAGCCCCATAGGTTGTCTTAGTTTTCTCCTTGTAATGTTTTCTGGCCAAGGTTTTTTGTTTTTTTGCCCTTCTTGGATTGTTGGTATAAAAGAGAGGAAAGCCTCCAATAGCTTCTAATGTGGCTCCGCATCATATCTGTCCTCTTTTGCTTTCTATTTAGCTCTGAGGATTTACTGATTCTCATATAATTGAACTGTTGTTCATCTCTTTTAGGTGAAGTAACTTCCTGTAGTGGTCAGATAATATCTCTCACACGTGCGCACGCCCAAAAGAAAAAAGGAAAAAACACCCGACGTGTGCACTGGGAACTATAGAAGTCGAAATTTATTCTGTAGGGAGGAGGTTCGAAAGGATTGAGAAAACATGAATTATCATGATCTTTAAAAGCAAATCACTGGGTCTCCATTCAAATCAGTCATCTATGGACTTTTGACTCTGCTCGGCCTCGAAGCTTTTAGGTCTTATGGACCCACAGCCATCAGGATTTTACATTCCAAAATCCTCTCTCAACTCGGTTGCCTTATCTTCTTCTCCATCCATTAGTTCAACAAATTATCTTGTTATTTCTTCAACAATTTCAATAATTTCTGATCTCTAGTGGATCTTTCACTAGGATCGAATCGCCTGAGTAGGACTCCTACCGTAACATGATTAACAAGTCGAGGATGTGCTCCTACAAGTGAAGGGGGTTTGAACAGATATTGGCTGTGCTTGAAAGGTGATGAATCGATTGACAAGTCCAATCCCAATATCTTGATTTGGCAATGCACCGTGGGAATCTGTGTTATCAAAAAATTTCTTGTGATTATTTCTAGTATGGAATGAATCAATCATCCACTTTGGTATCTTATCGTATCTTATTGAACAAAAACGGACGCTATTGTTCCTTCATAGGTTCATAGTTTCACTTTGGATCAATTGATTTAATTGAGTCGGCAAATTCCCCTTCCTGCGAAGCTCAGTCGTTTCCTTGGTCCATAGCTAAGTGGAAAGCTTTCCATCTCCGGAAGAGGTCTGGTGAGAAAAGTTGGCAAGATGCGTTGTGAGTTCAGAGGCAAAAGAAAACGAAATGGCCTTTGTCAACGTAAACATGGGAGAAAAGAATGAGGGGGTTCTACCCTGTTGCGCCAATAATATATTGATTTGCCTCCCTTGGGTGGTATGAGCAATCCTCAGATGTATGATACTCTCGCGCAGTTCATAGTGACCCAAAAGTTAGCAAAAAGGATTAATTGGAATAAACGTGCGAGGTTTGCATGTTATAGAAAACAAGATTTGCTTGTGTATTAATTCCTAAGGCGTCGATGAATAGAAGAAAAACCATGAAGGGGCTCTAGAAATTTCCATGGCTACCATCCTGAAAGACCTGATGGCAGAAAAGGCCCTCTTCTTTAATCGTTAATTGTTTGGAAGTTTCAAACTGTGCCCAAGTCATGAGCAGGGGTATGCAATCGAACCGGCTTTTTCCGAAAATCAGATCGGACCATCCAAAAAATAGGTCCGAGAATCGGTTCTTGTTCAAGTAGTCCGGATACAAGTTCTAATTTTTGGAAACCGGTTGGAACTAGTCCAATTCTCGATTCTGAATAAAGAACCACTCGGGAACCAAACTGATTTTGGAATCGATTTTTATCTTTTTTTTTATAAAAAAAATCCCGGTCTCACTCATCTCGTCTTATGTTTTTGTTGGATTGTAATTTTCATTGCTTATATTAAGGATTGTTGCTTTTGACGGATAGTGAATTTTGTTATTCAATTTTTTTCTTTGAATTATTTCATTGCCACTCATGTTATTTTGCTGGAAAAAAAAAAGAAATTAGAAAAAGAAACAAAAGAAAAATAGGTTTTCAGATAGACCCTAAAATCGAACCGGAAAAAACAGGATAGGTTACAAAATAGGTTTTAGGACAAAAAGAATAGATTCCAAATTTCAAAAACTGAAAACCAATTAGAACAAAGTGGGTTTTAGATTTTAGGTATGAACTTACCCATCTGGACCATACTCACCCCGACTCTCTTTTATAATCATAAAATGTTTCAAAATTTCAAAACTGTGCCAAAGTCACGAGAAATTCCCTAGTCCACAATGCTGGAAGAATCTATCGAGCTCGTTCGCAATTCAATGCATGCCATGCAAGACAGCTCGGGAAGCCAAGTAAGGCATATATACAGATAAAACCGCAGGCAAGCATATTTGGCAACCTTAATAGTAACACCATCATGGTTTCGACACGCACCTACATATACTTGGAGAGACATTAGGATTCATATTGTTAGTGTCTAAAAGGGGTTAATGTCCTGAGCACTACAACTAGTCCAAGACAAGTCTTTTGGCACTGTCGTGGACATCTTTCCCTAACAGGGAACACCCCAACTTAAAGTCTCTATGGAACTGGGGACTAAAACCCAAGCTCCCGCTTTAGCACAATGAGACGTTAAGCTTCCATGGAATGTCCAGGAAACCACGGAAGTCCTGGCTGAATGCATTGTTTCGAGTCGGGAATGGGGACAATTGGCCCCAGGAAAATACGCCACAAGTCAAGTATGATTGTCACCAGCATGGCAGCACCCAAAGCGTCAATGGCTACTCTTGGCAGATCCCAAGGACTGCCTGGCTTCTCATCAATCCTGCAGGCACAAGTTCACTTTCAGCCAACGAATGTTGCCCAAGCTCCGATGATTGACCAAGTACAAAATGTATGACAAGAAAAGACAAAAGCTATGACTTCTGTATCCTCTTCCATGTTCCACAATTCAACCACTCCGTATCAATTAGAAAAAAGGAGGAAAAAAAGAGCGCAATTGTAGTGTTCTTTTGAGGAGGAGCATTATTCCTTTAAAATTTAGATATATGAAACATAATGTATGAAAAGCCACCACATAATCCACTACATGCCAGAGAACATGAAGAAAATGGAGCGTACAATGCAGATCAACCTTGCCAGAATTTATGGCTCGTTAACCAGATAATGTTTTCATCTGTTTAGATGATTGAAACTACATTTTTCCATTGCCTTAACTTGGGAATATGGTTTTACAATTATGAAAACAACATACTAATCATTCAAGTTATTATCAATGAAACATGTCCAAATTGATAAACTACAGACCAGACATTTATACAAACCGGAACCTCCCAGTTACCATTTAAATCCATTCTAGATCAAGTTCATCCCTATCACTCTCCACACCATTGCACAGCCGTGATGTGCGCACGTTGCTGCTGAATCATGCATTTTTTGAAGCAGGGAAGATAAGAACCATAAAATAGGTGTTGGGCACATAAAGTTCTCACCTCAGAAACATTGGAAAGCTCACAATGAAGTAGATTGCATAAAACAAGGACCCCACTTTATACATGGATGCCCGGTCAACAAATTCATAATAAGGAAACTGCAAACATTGAATGAAACAAATTAATTTTGCAGAATCCCTGCATATCATATGAGTATTTAAGCATCAGTAATTAGTTAAATGAAACAGCGACAATTGCAATGAAAAATGTATTTGGTTTGTTTCACAGCAAAGCCTTGCCGGGCACAAAAAGAAAGAACAGACTTCATAAGAAATGCTCCGTGCAAGGTCGAAAGCTTGCCAAAAAATGTGACGTGAGATTGCAGGAAGAAAGATGTCGAACCTTCTTCTCATTACTGAAACTACAAAAACATGCTGATCAATATACATAGAAGAGGAAAAGAATCGGCATTTATCGGGGATATTACAAAACAAATAACAATTCTTAAGCTAGTAAATTTCCATTTCAAGGTTGACTGATATGTTCCATCAAATTAACTGATCTTTTCGTGATAAGGCCGTGGATAAAGGAGAATGGACAAGAATAAGCAGTCTCAGAGACAATGTATTGCCAAATATGCACCACTCCAGTTCAAACAGGCAATAAAATCAGCATGTCATATATATCAAAAGGAATTGGATATAGTTATAATGGATAGTAGAACAATTGGTCTGGACATACATTAGAAATAGCTAGAGTCTCCAGGTTTGCTATGAAATAGGAAAGAGCCAGAATCCATGCCGCCTCAATAACCCACTGGATTTTTTCAGGCAAGTCAGCAATAGCATATCTTAGCCTGCGGAGGGTCAGGTTTGACATAACATGGTAAAATAAAAAGCAAACATGAGTCAGGAGGAAGGTAGTATGCGGTACCTGCCCAAAAAGTCAACCAAACTGCATGAGAAGAAACAGATAGATGATTAACAAAAGCGTAACTAATCGATGTCTTGATGGCTCACATTATTCATTTTCCACGATGGAAATGTATAAGCAGCTCCCAAAACTGTGAAGAAGTAGTGCGTCCAAAAGTAATTCCCAACGTAACTAAAGATTATTATCCAGAGACTCGCCTGCCAAAGCATGGTTAAGTGTTACTGTGTTAGGGTGGAAGAGAAGCTCTTATTTGATATTCTAATATCTAGCTAAATAATGTCCACACAAAGGCTAGCTTCGTAATGTAGTGGATGAGTAAAACGTCACATCTACAGTCTACTTTACCTCAAAAAGGAGAGATATTGCATTTACAAGGACGATTCTTACTTTAAGCAAGTAATATAAAGTTGAAACATTCACAGCCTTCAGCAAACTTGCTTTAATGTGCTTTAATGCAACTTGTAAGTTGATGCTCCAGTATTCATGTAATTCAGATTATTTAACCAGACCATCATCACTGAACACCACACTGCAGGGATATAAAGCGAAGGCACATAAAAATGCTCAAATGTCCCGCTTGATTGTAACAGCAGATACAAAGTTTCAAGCCCCAGCTCTTTAAAGAATAGGAGCTCGTCAGCTTTTCTTAAGTATATTGTGAGACACAGGAGCTGAGCCCACAACATGCAATCTACCCATAAACAATTCAGGTTTGACATGTTCTCTATAATTGCAAATCCAAAATGCAATCTGAACAGTGATCCAATATTACTTCTATCAGACCAACTCACACATTTTTCCTAGACACAAAGTAATAATAGTTTGCAGACTGCACATCATGTACAAATCAATAAGGTAACATGCGAAACAAAGCCGTTCTAGACACTTCACCACTAAAATGTGTGATCCATCAGTGGTATATCCTAAGATTGATGTTACCGAGTCTAAATGTGGATAAGCAATATATATAATGGAAGTAGCTTCTGGAGCATTAAGAAAATGGACAATTATAACCCAAAAAGCACTTGCCTTGACCCAATAGCGATCCTTCCAGCACATACTCCTATCCGCCTGCACAAGAACGAAAGTTTAAGGATTCCATATCAACAGGCAGCTCTAGCACCTCAGGATTGTATCTAATGCTCTTAAGAAGGAGAATTAGTTTCCAGGAGACCAGAAGTAATCCCAGTAGAGACCATTATGATGAGCAAATTAACTTTTTTCTTTTTTGTAGAAAGCCAATTTGAGTTTAACACCTTTATTTTAGACTTAATACTGCGAACATAATCCGAGTTCCAAGCACCGGTTTACGCAGTTTAGGAGACCACAGCATTGAGTATATATGAAAATCCATACTAATATTTAAGGGATGATTTCATTCTTATGACATGAAAGTCAAAGCAAGTCAACAAACATACCTGCCCAACAATTACCATTGGTATCAGGAATGCGGGAACCGCTGAAACCAACCCCAGAAGCAAGTACTCTAACTCTGTAAAACTCTGTCATTCAATGCAAGGAGAATATCATACAGTACTTAGACTAAGGATACACTCTTCACTCAAGCATGTGTATTTTCTCATTTATGTACCACATAGGTCGTAGCATGGGAACTTTTAGAAGTGTCTGCTCAGGTAGAAATGGTTGAACAATTATGGAAATTTCTACCTGGAGGTTCAGTGAAATGCAAGATAAGAGCTGCAATGTACCACCCTAACGATTCTTAATTACTTTAAAATTCAGTTTGGATGGAGAGATTAGAAGGGAAGAGAAAGAAGATAAAATGGTCCTGGTTTTGGATGGAATGGTGAAGATGGAGGAAGAAGAGAGGAAAGGATTAGGAAGGATCGGTGGCGCCAGTTTTATCTAGTTTCTAAATCCCTCCTATATGGAGGGATTCGCGCAAAATACAGAAAAAGTTCTCTTTTTCACCACAAGTACCGTTATTTTAGCTGAAGTTATAAAATCATAAAAAGGATATTTAGGTTCATTTTGCATGCATTTCCGTTCTTTTCCCTCATCAGCACCAAAAACAATATTTTGGCTCAAACTTTTCATTTCGTTTCTTTTCTTTTCTCTTGTAACCATCCGAATTCTCTCCATTCCCTCCTAATCACTCCATCTGAATTGAGTGTAAAAGTGGATGAACTCACCACAAACTCATCTTCATGACTTCCATCGCTCTACAAAACAACCCTGAACACCACCCCCCCCCCCCAAAAAAAAAAAAGAAGAAGAAGAAGACAAAAACAAGGTGAATGATCGAAAGTTCTCTTGCAAAGCTGATGCATCATCATCTCTCTCCTCCGTTGACGCGGACATGGAGGAGAGAGAATACAAAGATGATTACTCCTTTCTAGAACGAAATGAGATGCTTGATTCACTCCTTAACTTATGCAAAAACACCAGCTTTTGTTTTTGCCAATTCTGTCAATATACCAAAATTTTTCTATTTTCCCTTCGTCGATAAAAATAAGTTAACCAGCTCAGCTTTAGACTGAAAGTCAAGGGACACGCAGTGAAATGTGAAAGTCCTAATGCCTCCTGGAAAACTGGACTCACGACCATGAACAAATAACCCACTTCAGCAAACTAAAACCCCCTTTTCAGCGAAAACCTACAACAGCTAATGCAATTGAATACGGAATTCGGAAATTGTTTTAAAAAAAAATTCAAACTTGGTCGAGAAGAATTGAGACAGACCTCGTAGAGCTTGTAAGGAACGATGATGCCAAGCGAAAGAGTGAGCCAGAACGGCGTGTAGAAGAGAAAGAAGAGTTCGCTCCCATCTCTTGCTGGGGTTTGGAGCGAGCCACAAGCTCGAGCTCGGCGAAGGAGAAGAAGCCGAGTTCGTAGTGCCTGTGAATTGGGGCGCGAAACGACGAAGCATCAACGTTAGCATTGGAGGTTGATTAGGGGAAAAGCCACAAAGATAAGACCAGTTCGATAAAGACGAGGATATTACCGGACATTGTGAAGCTCTGTACCAGAGCGAGCGAGCGAGCGAGAGTGAGGTCTCACCGTCAGTCTCAGAGAGAGCTGGCTGAGGTCTTCTCTGTAGTCGAGTGCCGGCCAGACCCCACGTGTTGTCGAATCTTTTGTCGTACCATACGTTATATTCAAAATGAAATATAAATATAATATGACAAAGATTTTGCTAGCAGCACAATTTTTTTTTTAACTGCAAGAATTAATTAAAAAAAAGAGAACCGATAAAAATAACAGTAAATTATGAGTTACAAAGTTTAAAAAGAAATAAACCACACAATAATTTTAAATTATTTATTATTTTTTTTTATCTAATAACATGCTGTCAATCCATAGTAAATAAAAAATATCATATAAGCATATTTTGATATATAAAAAAAGTGACTTTCATTAAGTATGAATACCGAATATTACAAAAAAATTTAGAAAAATAGTAAAATTTCATATTTTGTGAGATCTGTCGTAATGTTCACAACAATGTAACGATCATGTGGCTTTTCAGTGGCAAAATTTTTTAGTCATGCAAATAGTCACATTGAGAAAGGTGGGCCATCATAATTAGGTAAGATAATTATTAATTAGATCCAACAATATCTACTTAGTTAAAATAATTATCAACTAAATCCATAATATTTAATTTCGAAACTTAAAATTAAGTCACCGCGTATCAAACTGTTCAAATTCTTTCCTAGAATAATCTTTATTTTAAAAAAATTCCCTCTGGATCGAACATTTTTTTTTTCATTTTTGCATCACGCGTGCGGGTTCCCTTTTGCTATTTTTCCAAGGCCAATCGTGTAGGCCGATTGATGCTACGACCACCAGCCTGTATAGGCCACACTACTTTACCAAGCCAAACCGCATCGGCCATTTTCATGTTTCTTCTCGATCTTTCACGTATCATTTCAAGAACCCAACATCACCATCAAATTCATCGCCCTCAGACTAGCTAAATCTGAAAGTTTCGCTATAAATAGCGCATTGGACGCCGCTTCATCGTCACGTCATAATTGTCGAAAGCTGTTTAACTTGATTTCAAACTCGAGCTGATGTTAAAAAATATTTTTAGATATCTTCTAGTAATCATTTAGGATATTTCCTCAATTTTCTACACATATATTTGATTTGATATATTTTCATGTACTTTTTCTATACATCAAAATACGAAAATAAATGCCTAAAAAAACAAGTTCTCACAAGTGAGGTAACGGGATCTTAATTATTTACAGGGGAAAGGAGATACGATCGAAGCATGATGTGCTTCTAGTGTGACAAAGAAGCAACATCGAAAACTCGGGGCACTCCGAGGGCACTTCAGCCACGAGGCAAATCGTTCCCTTGCGTTGAAGTTACTCTACATCTGTCAAGTCCCTTGTTTACGATTTGTTTGAGGAGGATTGTTCTTGAAACTGAGTGGCCTTTTGGTTTTGATGTGCCATTCTAAGAAGATTAATCACTTATCTTACCGAAGGAGATGTCTACGAACGCCCTGTAAAATGAGTCAAATAACGAAATGTGCACAATGACCGTTGGTTCAGGATGCTCTAATCAACCTGACTGAATCGTTTCTTTACTAGAATCGCTGTCGTGTTTTCCCTTTCAAAATGAATTAACCCCTCGTTGATTCTGATAGCCTGCATTTTCCCGGTACATCAATTGACGAGAATCTCTCTACACTTCTTGCTCTCCGAGCTAATGAAATCCTAAGGAAAGAGGGTAAAAATATTGATTGCGTCGACTTGATCGTCGGAATGAAAAGCCGCGTGGCTTATGAAGCTCCTGAGGTGACCATTCTTTTTCATGCTAGCTAGGCTTGAGCTAGAATCTTTGACCCTGGATAAAACATCCACCGTAAAGTGAAGCGAGGATTCTTTCACACTCGAGTATGCAAAACGTAATGCAATGCGGGCAGGGTGTTCGGATCCTCTTCGCACGTCCATGGACTCTTTCATTGAGAAGATCGTGGACAGGCTATCTATTGCGGTTGTAGTCAGGAAAGGCCTCTGCATCATTGAGCGTGACCGAAGGGCGACCAAGCTGACGATGCTGGATTTATCCGGCTTTAATTTAGAAGATTTATGTTAATGTTATGGCCTTCGATCTAGTGCTGTAGAGTGGTGCTTTGGAATTAATATCGGAATATTCTCTTGAGATTGTTTACTTCTAAACTTTTTATCAAATCTTTGACATGCATAATTTTTAAAGTTTATCTTTACAAAGCACGTGTGAGTATTATTTTGTTAATACTATTAAAGGACAAGAAGGGATTCGAGAGTGAAATTCATAGGTAGACTCATAGGCAATGGTTGATTGTATTGGAGACTTTTATGATTCCTCGAGAGATCAATTCACCATCTCAAAAAACATCTACTCCGGCCTCTTTTATCATGCTTCCGATACAGATTTTCGTACTTCATAAAAATTTCAAAAGTTTGTAATCAAACAAACAAGTTTTATCCGTTTTGTGTAATTAAGTGATCATTCCAATACTTAAATATACAAAAATGCCTGGTATTCAAGGAGATGACAATGAATTTGACTCATGAAAGCTCGAATGTGCCCTAAAATGCACCTTGTAAAAATTTTGTTCGGAAAATTTTTCACGAGTTTTAGAGCATATCGCTTATATTTTGTCATCTTGTCTGCCGGCTGGGCTTAAGTATGACGTGAAATTATACGAAGTAGAGGATCAAATACAATGGTGCCCACAACAAACTGGACAAGGGAGAACCCTAGTGGTTAAAGAGCACGTGCCAAACTTGTCGCGACTCTGTGAAATGGGGAAAAAAATCCATCTCTGACAGGAAACACGATTAAGCTGCCCAAGAATATTAAACTCGCGCCCGCCTAAAAACCACAAATAACCCTCCACTGGCTGCGACGCTCGCTCCTCCTTCCCCCTTCTCTGTTTTCTGAGTCTTCCTGTTTGGAAAGGCGCTCCTTTGGACGTATTTTCGAGGAATCGATCACGCGATTCTGCAGTTCTAAGATCCGATTCACCAACGCTACCCGGGGCACCCGATCCCATTCTGCGATTTATTGACTGAGGTCTCAGAAGGAGCGAGAGTTTGCGAAAAATGGCTCAGTGGCACGCTACATGCCCTACTCTGGCAACACCGCCACAGTCTGTGCATCGAACAAACGTAATCTCTTTTCTTTTTTCGTTTCTGTGGATGCCCAGTTGCTGAATTTCCTTGCGGCATGTGAAAGTTCGAATCTTGTGTTTTGTGGTCGGTGCATTTGTTTAGCAAAAAGATCGAAGCTTTAGTTGTACTAATTCTCTCTTGAGGCAAGTTTTTGAGATGGCCTGAGTGGCTATGAGCAGAGTGTATTCTTAGAAAGAGAGGGAAAGAAGTGCATTTTGATCGAATTTGTTCTGCTTGCTTTAGCTGACTCTTCCTCATGCTTGTCTGATTGATCTTCCAGCGACACTTATTCATGACAAGATAAGCGCCTGAAAAGTTCATTTGAATTTCGCAAGGTTATGGCCGATATAATTTATAGTCTATTCCATGGACTTTGTTTTCGGAAGCAAAATAGTTGCTTGATGAGATCTTTTGAACTATTTTACCATAGTTTGGCGCTCGGTTGAGTTGCTTCAATGGATCATCCGATTGGTTGACCCATGACGTATCACTGCCGAATCTCGTGTTAGAAAGGTGAGCTTTGGCTTTCCCTAGCCTTTTGACATGTTCATACAACTAAAGGTGGCATTTTTACTGTTTACAAGCTCGCTACTTGTTATGTGCTCATATCCTCTGTCAGTTTAGTAGTGTGGAACGTATAAAAAACAAGGGAAGTTTGTCCTACCAAAGTATTACTAATCTGTTAACAAAATTAAATCGCTTAGGATTGTTTTGACATGAACTTGCTGCAAATCCTTTCCGCCATAATTCCTATGACCTGCATCTTTTGATGTTCGCTCTGCAGTCTAATGGGTCCTGACTCCTGACTACCAGGAATTCAAGCAGTTTTGCCAAGTAATGCAGAAAAGGGTGGGAGGTATACGTGAAAGTTGAAGAAAGTGGTTCTGGCATATAGTGGCGGCTTAGATACCTCAGTTATGTTCCATGGTTGAGGTAATTCTCTCTTCTTCTCGGCATATGCAGAATGCTACTATATTCACATCCATAGTAATCTGAAATACGCGATGCCACATTACAAGAAATAAGTTAGATTCAGTTTGCATCAAAATGTTCCTCAGACTTTGTTCTAATGCTTTCTTGACATGCGGAGAAAGGTATGATGGTCCTGTTAGCCCTTTCTTTTTCTGGGATTTGGGTAGAGTAGAGGGGGCGTGAAATCTATCTTTCTGAGAAGATTTAATGGGGAATAGTTTCATGGATACCACAATCTACATTTTCAACCACTATTTTAAATTTTACTGAGTTTTTATAGAATCGTGGTTTTATGTACCTTACGCATGCTTTTGCTTGAAATTTGAATTACGTTACTTGCAAGGGAGAAACTATGCTGTGAGGTTGTAGCTTCACTGCTGATGTTGGGCCAAGTATGTTCTTTAACACGTCATTGAATAGTTCAAAGAAGATATAGTTCTGCAGAAAATAGTTTGCGTTCCATATGACTGTCAGTTGGATCGATTTTTCCATGTTTCTTCCTCAAAAACCGTGGATGTTTTTTGTGCTTGATTTGTAGGGTTTGAAGGAGCTTGAGGGTTTGGAAGAGAAGGCCAAGGCCAGTGGTGCATGTCAGTTTGGTGGTAAAGGACCTGAAGAAGAATTTGTGAAGGATTACATATATCCTTGCCTGCGAGCCGGTGCCATCTACGAGAGGAAGTACTTATTGGGGACCTCTATGGCCCGACAGTCATTGCTAAGGTTATGTTATTTTAACTATTTTCGAGGAGGTGGAAAAGCGTTTGTTATATGTATATCCTTTTCCCCTCATTGCATTTGAGAGTGACATGGTGGGGGTGGTGATATCTCACCACTCCACTCAAGCATATGGTCCATTAAGGGCGCGCATGACAACCATTCTATTCCAGAAATTATTTCTGGAAAGAAATAGATTTTTCTATTTCTGCCAGAAACAAAAATTTTTGTTTCTGGTTTTGGGCCAAAATCTATTGTCTGAAACATATTTGTTTCAGAAATAGAAAGACAGATTTGCGTTGGCCAACGAGTTTCTGTTCCAAACCTATTTCTGGAATAGGTTTGAAACAGAATAGAGAAATAGAAAACGTTGTCATGCGCGCCCTAAGTTTCTCAGATTGCAATTGTTGTAATTTATCTCTCTTTATAGATTCATCCTTTGCTATTATAATCCTGTGTTAGGCTTTAGAAAATCCTTCCGTAGTTTTCCAAGTTCTATAGTGGATCTAAAATGTTTACATCTACTCCTTCATAAGTTTAATCTTCACTGACTGCGTTCCTACCAAATTTTTTAAATAATCTAAGTTCATTATGTTGGCGCTATTTAAGTTAAGACTATTTATGAAAGAATGGAAGGATTAAACACAGTACCTTATAAGAGGTAATCAAGAAGATAAAATTTACTGAGCTAGCACTATGTTGGTGAAAGAATGTAGGGCTTCCTCGTTTAAGAAACTCTGATTAACCTGTGCATAAGTCTATACAAATTTTCTTCACTCACCTTTGTAAACAAAAAGAATGTAAAGTCTCCGCTCCGCCACAGCCTCCACATTCAACCTCCCTTTTACCGTTAGCAAGCTATGGAAATGGAATTCCTAGTCTAAATAGAATCATGATCGAAAAGTATCCATTAATCATAGTTGGGGGTGGGGGGGGGGATCACCACTCCTTTTCCCCCCCTATTGTCGGGGCGGGCATCATTTATCTGATTTTATGAATCAAAGATATGGAATGGCACACGTATACGTGATCCATAAAAAGACTTTTTTGTTCATTGATAAAAACAGGGTAATATTTGTGGCTAGGTGCATGCTTTTCTAAATTGCTTCGTAGAGGGGTACGTTTTTTCAATTAATTGTTTTTTGCAGTTAATTTCAGATGAAGGTAATGAAATTCTGTTTCTAAATTATACCAATTAACCCCAATGTGCAAGTGGGCATATTTTTTTAATGGAGATTATCTGTTTAAGTACTGTTGTCTTCTAGTCACTTTCAACCGCGAACTAAATCTTCTTAGTAAGATTTTTCTATGTATTTGATATATGTATTATTTAATAGGCCATGGTAGATGTTGCAAAAGAAGTTGGAGCAGATGCTGTATCTCATGGATGCACTGGAAGGGAAATGATCAGGTCCCTGTTAAGAGTAAACATAAATTTGTGGGCATGCGTGTGTTATGAGAGAGAGAGATAGATCCAACTATAGCATAAAATGACAAGCTAAAATTTTTGCATAGGTTCGGTTGAGCTGACTTTCTTTGCTTTGAACCCTGAGCTGAATGTTGTGGCCCCTTGGAGGGAATGGGACATCACAGGGGAGAAGATGCCATCGAATATGCTAGGAAGCATAATGTGCCAGTTCCTGTGACCAAGAAGTCCATCTATAGCAGGGACAGAAACTTGTGGCACTTGAGCCATGAGGTATTCATCATTCGTATTTCAGAATCATTATGGATTTGTTAAGTTCTTAGTGTGTGATAGTTTAAGGTGGCATTTACTCTTGAAGCTGTGTTTTTGGTTCTTGCTGTGCACTTTCTGAGATGCTGAATCACTTTTCTTACTGAAGGGAGATATTCTGGAAGACCCTGCGAATGAGCCACAGAAGGATATGTACATGATGACTGTCGACCCTGAAGATGCTCCTATCAAACAGAGTGAGTATCCTGATCGGAGTTGCTGTAATGTTTTCTTTCTTTCAAAATGAATTACTCACTTCATAGACTGTGATGACCTGCATTTTACAGGTATGTTGAAATTGGGGATGCGTCGGGGCTTCCAATTTCCATCAACGGCAAGAAGCTCTCTCCTGCATCTTTGCTTTCCAAGCTGAATGAGATTGGGGGGAGGCACGGTATTGGTCGCATTGACCTGGTTGAAAATCGGCTAGTTGGGATGAAAAGCCGTGGAGTCTATGAGACTCCTGGTGGGACCATCCTTTTTCACTGCCGTGCGGGAGCTAGAGACTTTGACTCTGATCGGGAATCCATGCAACTCAAGGATTCTCTGGCCCTCAAGTATGCAGAGTTGGTGTACGCGGGGCGATGGTTCGATCCTCTTCGCGAGTCGATGGACTCTTTCATGGAGAAGATCACGGAGACTACGACGGTACGGTAGTTCTCAAGCTATACAAAGGATCAGTCGCGGTTACTAGCCGGAAAAAGCCCTTCAGCCTTTACAGGCAAGGACATTTCATCATTTGAGAGTAGCCAAATATACGACCAAGCCGATGCTGCTGGATTTAGCCGGCTTTATGGTCTTCCGATCAGGTTGCGAGCGATGCTAACAAAGATGTTTGATTGGATTTTACGGCTAGTGATGACTCAATATTGTGCCTGTGATGTTGGATAGGCTTTGTCTGTTTGGCCTTTTGATAAGAAGTATTGACATTATGGTCTTCGATTGGTGCATGTGCATTTTATTCACCATTCTTGTAGGTTGCAAAGTTTATGAAGGGATTCCACTTCCTAATTCTGCTATGCATCAATTCAATGCACTGAGACATTCAAAGTGGATGAGTTATTTGAATGTTCCTTCGCGTTTCATCAGAAGAGTAATGGATTATGCTGTATCTGTACCTCATTGACGCTCAAGATCTTCTACGTTTCGAAAAATACCATCATGTATGATATTTACAGATATATTTTCATAACCCTTTCATATTTCTTCATAATTCGTGTTTGTTTCATTGACTCCAGATCGTTAGTCATTACATGCCGATTTTTAAATGATAAAGTTACCTTTTGTGGATTCATTTGATCAAAATACCGTAAAACTAATTTTCGTATTTTTTTTCAGCACAAACATCAGAAAATTCAATCTTTCTGAAACTATTATTCCTTCGTTGTACTTCTGTTAGCAATTGAACTTTTATGATTCTTCCCTAGTATTTTATGAGCGATCGATGATAGTTGAGAGCCATGAATATTGTTTATTTAGTCGTTGAATTAGATTTACTTGGTTGACTATTTGCAGCATGAAAAATCATGACTTCTATGTATGATGCAAAATCAACATGTCGCGTGATTATGCAAGCGAGAATGTATTAGCGCGATCTAAAAGTCAAAGTATGTTTTGAAAAATACGGTTTTTGTGTTAGAAATAACATGTGCATTTGTTGTGCGACAAAGAGCTCATATATTCGACTATTATACTAGAAACTCGGGAGATATTTTAATTGAAAATGGGGCATGCAAGCCATAAATCCAAATGATTTTAGGAAGGGAGATTGAAGATAGAACCGCTAATCTAATCATGCATCTCGTGACCAGAACAGGGACTTGAAGTATTCGGGCTTTTCTGACCCAAAACAAGTATTTGGGCTTCCACGTGAAGAATTTGGGCCCCAATTCACAAGAGGACGAGGGTGGCCCATAAAGCAATCTCTAATGCTAGTCGCCTCGTCACCGTAAGTGGAATAAATGGGGTCACCCGAAAAAACATAAACCCTAGTCCTGTTTTTCCTCCTCCTGTCTCTCCTCCCACCGACGCTAAAGCTGAGCGAGAGAGAGCGAATCCCCGCTCATGGCGCTTACCTGCTCTATGAGTCAGCTTCTGGGTACTCCCTTTTGAAGCTCACGCAGTCTCGACGAAATCGGTCAGAACACGAGGCCGTCCGGAGGCTCGTCTCCGACTTGAATCGGTTCGGAAAGGTCGTCAAGCTTGTCGCCTTTAGCCCTTCGAGTCCGCCCTTGATGCCCTCAATCAGTGTTTTTAC
>JAGVVM010005878.1:0-18984 GCA_019149425.1 Psidium friedrichsthalianum
TTCCTGTATCTGTTTTCTTTTATGATGGCATTTCATCATCTCTCTTGTTTTCTTTTTGACTTTCAGCCAAGATCCCCCTGGAAATTTTTCGGTAAACCTTTTGCTTTATCCTCGTAATAATGACAGCCCTTATTTCCTCTGACAGTTGGGTCCGTGCGCGATTGTAAAGCTGTCCCTACTTGCCTCCTACACAATGAAAGGAGAGACATTGGATACCAGAAAGACATTTCATTCCTTTGACCCCACCAAATTGGGGGCCACTGCTCGGTAATCCACTTTCCAGCTTAGTGATCTTGCATGAATTGAGCCACAGTATGGAGTATCTTCTAATCCATAGAGCATTAAGTGTAGCATTCATAACCCAGTGGGCCAGAACAAGTGGGGACACCCCCATGCTCGTTATGGGAGATGCATCTTCAGATTGTTGCATCTCTCGTGCCTCGTCCGTGCACTCGGTTGACTTCGCCATCACTTGTCTGAGTTTTGACAACACCTTCGTGTTCTTCTGTACCTCAGTTTTGGCATTGGTAATCTCTCCGCGCTTCTGATCAAAGAGCCCTTGGAATTGTTTTCGGGCCTTTTCCCTCTCAAGTTCATGCTCTTTTGTTTAGCTTCGAAGAGCTGAGTTTGCATCGGGTTTGGAAGGATTGGCGTAGTTGTCATAGCTTTAAAAATAGCTCAGTTCACGAAATCTCCAGCTGAATATAAGCCATTCCATCGGGGGTACAAGCCTGACATGTACAGGGTTTCATCCAACACCCTGTGCATGCCTCGATAGACTTTTGGCCTCACTCCTGTCAGATAACAAGTCAGCAACATTGAGATGCAGGAGATTCCTTCTTTTAGAAACCCTTCCCTCCCCTCATCATCCTGGGGGTGACATGATTAAATTCAAGAACCACCTTTTCATACTTGGCCCTGCCAAGCTCACAAACTTCCTTCTCTAAAGAGCCTTCGTGGGTGCCATTATGAAAGAGACCAGTAACCCTCACAACATGCAGATGGTATTAGCAATCCCACAACACAAGCATGGATAAGACTCGATAATGGGTCTCTATGTCGATATTTTCAATGGGCCTCATCCACTTAGCAACGACCTGAACTTTGGAGAGGATTTCCTGTGTGTCAAAAAATAGAGAGTATCATTGGGAGGAAACTCCGGTCACACACTAAATGAGTCATTTCTTGCAGCAAGGGCCCCTTTGATGTCTGGAACAGTGCACTAGCGTCCCTTAGTGCTTGATCATCAGGCAGGGGGGAAGCTCCAAGCAGATCAGATCAAAAGGAGTACAAAATGCCGCATTACTTGGGACGTGCTACAACAAGAGAGATCTGATACAAAGACTAGGGCTCACACAATGCTAGTTGGTGGAAATGTTCAGCAAGTGTCAACGCAGTCACCCCAACTATCTGGAATAGCGGTGTTGACATTTGATTTTTAATCATATTTTCTCTTTAAAATTAATAAAAAAAATCCGCAAAAATTTATAAAATAAAAAAATCAACTTTGGGGGGCCTTGGCCAAGTCAAGGGAACCAATTTTGAACAAAAAATGATTTTTCATATTTTTTGTATTTTTCAGCAGTTTTACTTTCAGAAATTTATAAAAAAATCAAGAAAAAATGAGAAAATTGCAAAATCAACTTTGGAAGCCTTCGCCAAGCTTAGGCTACCATTTTTGAACAAAAAATAATTTTTCATATTTTTTGCGTTTTTTAATATTTTTCAAAAATTAGGAAAATATTTGAAAATAAAATTGCATTTGAGGTCACAAAAATATGAAAAAATAGTCAGTATTTTTATTTTTATTTTCTCTTCATTTTGGCTAAAGAAAATCTGTAAAAATTAATCTAGAATTGGGAATTACTTTGTTAATCTCATTTTTAGATTAATTGGAAAAATTATAGAAAATTCATTTTAGCTCTGTAATTTTCGATTTTTGCATTTCTGAAGTTGTGACATTGTCTTCTAATAGTCTAAATTTTCATCTTGGTCCAATTATACCCGAAATGACTCAATTTGCCTTGTGCTCAAATGGGATACCCAATAAGCACTGACATTAAGGATGGGATTGTTCATAATCAATGCAGGATGATGGTGTTCTCAGCCGCCTCTGCCAGGTGCATGTGTACAAATCAAAGTCAAGGGTCCTTATCTTGATCCACGGAGACTTGGTTGCGAAGGACTGACATCCATTTTAGAGAATACGACTGGAGTGACGGTTGAATCTACTTATATTTATCCTTCTGGCAAAGCCTTAAAATGTCGAAAGATGGAAAATGCTGATCCCAATGTTCATCAAGGCGATCACTTTTGCTCGTTGGATAATTTGGATGTTGAAACGTGTAGTTCATCAAAAATGGAGAATGCTGGTCCTACTGTTCATCAGAGCGATCCCTATGGCTCAATGAGTGGTTTGGTTATCAAATCAAAGAAAGATTGTGTTGACTCTCCGTGTGAGGAATTGGGGCCTGTTGCAGATGATGTCTCCAGCTATTTGGCTAAGTGGAAGTCTGACACAACTAATTGGCAAACACTTTCAAAGGTATTTCACATTCCCCAAGACCGAACAGGAAAAGTGCTGAACGTGCACGTACTCTCCATGATAAACTAATGTCTCCTGAGAAAAAGAAGAGAACTGCTCTGGATTTGAAGAAGGAAGTAGATGAAAAGCATGCACGAGCTATAGGGATCAGAATTGAGTTAGAGAATGAGAGAATGCAAAAGTTGCAGCGCACATCGGAAAAGTTGAATTGTGTGAATGAATGGCAAGCTGTGCGCAGCATGAAGTCGAGGGAGGACAGCTCATCCATTTCGAGATCAGGAATGCAGCGACTCATCTTCGACCCAGCCACAGAATCAGCTAGACTGCGACAATAAAACCCAGAAAAATACACGTATTTATCGTTCTCAAATGAGAACCAAAGACCATAGCTCAGGAACTGGGTGAACCCGTTGCCGAGGAGCGTGGTGGGAGTTGATAAAGCGCTAAGGTTGATTGCCAATGCCACCGCCAGCCCCATCAGCCAGTTTGTGGCAGCGCCCACCACATTCTTACATTCGATGGATCCTACGATCAAATTGGTTTGGCTTTTGGTTCTTGTAGTTTTACCAGCTAGGTCCTACATGATGATACGTTTTGGGCTAGTGTTATACCTGGCCTTTTGTTCTGTGTGGATCAAATTACCTATTGAACACGTAAATCTCGTTGAAGCTGCTGTCATGGAAGGATTTTAGTATCGCCATGTGGAGCCGAAGTACCTAATGCTTGTGTATTGGATTCCACAAAGTGCTCATACCATCCCAGCAAACGCAACACATAGAGTAGGTGTTGGTGTAGTTGTCATGAATGAGAAGGACGAGGTGCTCGTTGTTCGAGAGAAGACTGGGATATTTAGAGGGACTGGTGTTTGGAAGTTCCCGACAGGTGTTGTTGATGAGGTCATGATTCCACTGCAGACTTAAATGTAGTACCATGACTTCTGCTTGATTATTCATCTTTTGGCTTCACTAACTTCAGGGAGAAGACATATGTGCAGCTACGGTTGATGCTGAATTCGTGGAAGTTTTAGGTTTTAGAGGAAAGGATGGAAATTTGAGAGATGACATGGGTTTGGGTAAAACAACGTAGATTTGTGGATTGTTAGCTGGGTTGTTCCATTCCCGTTTGATAAGAAGGGCACTTGTTGTGGCTCCAAAGACTTTGCTATCTCACTGGTTGAAAGAACTATCAGCTGTAGGACTCTCCGAAAAGACGAGAATACTATGGGACTTCTCCAAAGGCTCGTCAATACGAACTGCAATATGTGCTTCAGGACAAAAGTGTTCTCTTAACAACTTATGATATAGTGCGGAACAATTCAAAATCATGACGAGGCAATTCTTACTTTAGGGATGAGCTGGATGAGGACAGCATCACATGGGATTAGATGACTCATGATGAACGGAGATGGGCAGTGGCACCGAAAGTAGAAAGTAAAAAATGATGATGATGGGAGGACGACAAGAAATGGAAGTGGGGGAGAATAGAGAATTAAAAAAGAGGAGAAAGGTAAAAAGTCCATGCGTTTTCCGTTGGGGGCAACCCTGTTTACTCCAAGACTTTGTTCAAGTCCAGGAGGAAAGAAAAAAAAAACAAGAAGGGGAGACTTACGGGGGAGGTATGGGCAGAGGCCTTCGCTGGGCCATCTCCTGGCGGGATTCTCTTCTGGAAAAACTCTCGGATGGGGAGCAACGGGGACACTTACGAGGGGTTGTTCGGTTTTGGACAGAATAGGCTGGTTTCAGCTTTTCTTTTTTAGCAACCGCTCTCTCTCAGACCGGCGATCTCGACGGCACTAGCTCCAGCATCATCTCTCTCTCGCTCTCTCTCTCCCTCTCTCTCTCTCTCCACGGCCGCCTCGAGAAATGGCGGAGGGCGAATGTCTGAGTCGGAGAATAACGAAGACGGCGACGAGGAAGATCTTTCTCGGAGTGGCGCTGTTGCTCGTCCTTAGAATCAACACATTTGCAGCGGCCGACACCATTGTTGAATACCTACCTAGGTATTCAGGGAAGCTCCCATTTAAGCTTGAAACTGGGTACTTGAGCGTTGGGGATAACGATGAAATCAAGTTGTTCTATTACTTCATCGAATCGGGGAGGAACCCCGTCAAAGACCTCTTTTGCCTTGGCTCACCGGCAGCCCCGGTTGCTCTAGTTTTTCCGGTCTGGTTTTCGAAATCAGACCTTTGACATTTGACTACGCATCGTTCAACGGGAGCCTGCCCACATTGCTTTCGAACCCTGACTCGTGGACACAGGTAGCCAACATTATATTCCTAGACGCACCGGTCGGCACTGGTCTCTCTTACTCGACCACCCAAGAAGGTTACTACTCCTCAGACACTGAATCAGCTAAGGATACATACAAGTTCCTCCGGCAGTGGATCCTGGGCCATCCCACGTTCAGCAAGAACCCGCTTTACACAGCCGGCCACTCGTCTTCCGGCAAGATCGTACTGTAAGACACTCACCTAGTATCAGAAGGGATTATTGCTGGAGTTAGGCCAGCCCTGTATCTCCAAGGGTACTTGCTGGGCAATCCTGTAACAGATCTGGACTCGGATCAGAACTCGAAGGTCGAAATATCGATACCGGGTTTCGCTCATATCGACCGAGCTTTACAAAAAGCGGAGGCCGCTTCCAACAAAAAAAATAGGGCATCTGCAGTCACTCGGAATGCGGAGTTACGGCGAACCAAGGCCCGGTTGCTTGAGGAAGTGCCTAAGCTGCAAAGATTGGCTATGAAGAAGGTACGGTTCTTGGGTTTCTTTTACTATGGAGCAAGGTTGGTCTAGTGTTTGCTTCTTTGAACTCCTCTTGTTTGTTACTTTACGAATCATATACCCTGTAAAATACATGAACTAACTTAACTTTGGTTCTTACACAAATGATGAACGTCACTGTTTCATGTTTATGCTTACTATTGTACTCGTTGACTTTCTTTAAGTACTGAGGGACTTGAACGCAAGACGCATAGCATGCAATTTGTTATGCTGTGAGCTTGGAGTCTAAATGTGGATGATATTACATAGCTTGTAGCAACTGTCGGCCGTGTGATCCGCGGAGAGCTCACTGGTTTTTATGGCTTGCTCCCTACTTGATTGTGCTGACAACAACTAGATATATTTAAATTAATCAATATCTTTTTAAGCATGTTGTCTAATTTCTGTGGTTAGTCGTGATAAAAGATAGAGATATACTTGTGAGTTATTGGATTTGCGAGAGGGAGAAAGAATTCTGAAAAATTCAGAAAAATATCAGAAATTAGGAAACGGGTCATTTCGACTGGCCAATCCTATTTTTGTGAATTTCCATCCCAATCTTTTCAAAATGACGATTTTACCCCTTATGGGTAAATTGCCTCGAAAAATTCAGAAAAATTCAGAAAATCTCAGAAATTAGGAAACAGGTCATTTCGACGGGTTAATCCTATTTTTAAAAATTCCCATCCCGATCTTTTCAAAATGACAATTTTGCCCCTTATGGGTAAATTGTCTCGGAAAATTCAAAAAATTCAGAAAAGACTCAGAAGTTAGGAAACGGGCCATCTCGACTGGTCAATCCTATTTTTGATGAATTTCCATCCCGATCTTTCTAAAATGATGATTTTGTCCCTTATGGGTAAATTATTTCGAAAATTCAGAAATTCAGAAAAAACTCAGAAATTAGGAAACGGGCCATTTCGACTGGTCAATCCTATTTTTGATGAATTTCCATCCCGATCTTTCCAAAATGACGATTTTGCCCCTTAAGGGCAAATTGTCCCGAGAAATTCTGAAAAATTCAGAAAAATCTCAAAAATTAGGAAATGGGCTATTTTGACTGGCCAATCCTATTTTCAATGAATTTCCTTCCTGGTATTTTCAAAATAACGATTTTTCCCCTTATGGGTAAATTGTCTGAAAAACTCCAGAAAATTCAGAAAAACCTCAAAAATTAGGAAACGGGTCATTTCGACTGGCCAATCCTATTTTTGATGAATTTCCTTCATGATCTCTTCGAAATGACGATTTTGCCCCTTATGGCACATGGTCTCGGAAAATTTGAAAAATCCTAGAAAATTGCAGAAAATAGAAAATGGTCAATCTTGACTGGCCAGACACATATCTCGTGACTTTCACTCCCATTTCTTCATGAAATGACAATTTTACCCCTCATGGGCAAATTGCCTCCTGAAAATCAAAAAAATAATTCAGAAAAATTCTCAGAAATTGTGGGAGATAAGGAATGACCACATTCAACTGGTTTAACCTGTTTTCACTTCCTGATCCTTGAAAAATGACTATTTTTCCCTTCTGGTCAGTTTGACTCAAATTTTTCTAAGTCACCCCAAATGATTTTTCATGAAATTGGTACCGAAAGGGCGTTGGAGTAATCTAATGTAACCAAGTCCCCGAACTCATTTTCTCTGGTTCGCAGAAATAAATTAGTTCTCCCGCTAATTTATTTAGGTTTCTAATCGATCTACCAAGAACGATTAGTGGCGACTCCGAATCTTAAAATCATTTAAATAAAAAAACCAAAGTTGCGATTCGGTAGGGCTTGGGAGGGTCCGCGTTAGGTTAGTTAATCTAATTAACCTAATAATCTGTTCACTCGATCGAATCGATCGTAAAATCAAAATAAATTTCTTTCGGATCATGACAGCTTGGCGACTCCGCTGGGGACGTGTTCTTAATTTTTAAAAAAAAATTAAAAAAAATTAATTAAGAACTTAGAGGACTTAGGCCAGAAAAATTTCATGAAAACTCATTTGATTTGAATTGGGTGGATTCTGACCTTTAGGTGTTAAATGGTCTTGCAGATGGGAGTTATAAGGGTGGAGTGTTTGACTAACCTTTGTTTTGCGGGCTTGGTGTTGGAATTATTTGTTTAATTTCGCACATTTTTGAAGCAGTGTTTGTGTTTAACTGCTGTGCATGATTAATCACTTTAGCACTATATCACACACGTCCCGTGGTCGGACCTGGGCCACTAGTTTTAGGATGGTATTGTGATTTGGTTCTAGCGTTCGGCGTGAGATTACGTCGAAAGTTAGTCCAGATTCAATCTCGAACCTCTTTCAGAAATGAGTTTTAAAAGTTAGGCCTTAGGCTTGGTAAGATTACCAAAGCGGTGGTTTTAATTTTTAGCTCGAGCAGCCGAAATGGAAAGGCCCGGTTAATCCTGGTTACGTTGTGGGATCACGGCTAATCTTGATTATGTGCGCGAGATTGTCACATTGCCGTAAGTCTTTCGCTTCAATTTATGAGCCTTTATAGTAGTTAGGCTAAGATTTAAACTCACAATTCATGTGTATGTCTATGTGATTTGCATTTTTCAAGGTAAAAGTAAGATCTCTTGTATTTACGTTTGGTCGGTCCATGTTAGGTGTTGGTCAAATTTTGAACTTAATATCGTGGTCATTTTTTTTAAGAAGATAAAAATCAAATTGGTGTCCCATTTCTAAAAATAAATGTGGAGAAATCCTTAAGGAAATTTTGTCGACTAAAAATTTTGGTCACATCTTTTCTGCTTCAATAGAAATGAAATTTTCTTGACAAATTTACCACTGAAAATTCATTCTGATAAAAGAGAAAAATTCATTTAGAAAATTTGGTAAACGTCAAAATATTTTATCACATTTTTCAAATTGTAAAAACCTGCAAGAATTTTTTTTTTTTGAGAAATTCACTTGTGCTTTCGTAAGAAAATTTCATCTAATTTCTCAGCCAAATGGAAAAACAAAATCAAACTAATATGGGTGTCATGGACCGACCTTCCTTGGATCACATACTCATTATTTTCTTTGCTTTTGCAGGGAATTATAGGTACCCCAGGCGGGAGTAAAATCGGATTCGACAATACATCAGGAATAATCTTTAGGAATACGAAAAGGGAGAAAAATGCCGATGCTTTAACCATTAATCCTGCGGACAAGTGAAGAAGTCGATCCTCCCGGAGTCAGAAACGTGTCAACCAATCAGCACGTATGAGCCGTGTATTTTGATGGGGGTAGTGAATGTATTCGGATCATGCATGGGGGCATTCTTAATGTATTGGAGGGGTTCATGTATTTTTGTTGAAGAAGCGCAGATTGTGTAATCGGAACCCACAAAGCAAGTATATTAATCCAACCCCGAAATGTCTTTATGAGTAGATCGACCAAAGGCCTACCCTTTAGCTTTCTTGGATTTAAACCACGTGGAGAACTTTTGAGGACCGGGGTTTTATTATTGAACATAGCCCACCGGCATTTCTGCCGACACGAGCAAGTGGACGTCGAAAGAGACAGCATGAGCAAAGTAGGGCACGCAATAGGTGGCCTAATTCATCTATTGGCGCACTGACCGAGTTGTCATAATTCACGTGACTAGCTCATGGGTCTCGATGTGGCTAGTGGGGTCTGCTGTCGAAAGCTTCTTTAATATTCTCAATATCATCGTCTACAGCAGCAAACAAGCACATCAGGAAGGATGTTAAGCCATCGGTATTTTCAGTACCTTGAACCGTCCTATCGTGCTATACGGAAGAAGAGATAGCGGGGAAATTGAAGTACAAACATGCGAAACTTTCCTTTCATTCCATTCATCAACGAGTTTTACAACAACTCACTAGGGAGGAAAAGTAAAACTAAACTGAGCTTTAATAAGCATCACAAAAGGGCTCAACTGGCTCTCCATGAAATTAATGCTCTGCCTACACTGAGCGACCTGGGAGTCGAGATTTGCAAGCTTGAAGAACAGGCGGGTACATTTCTCCTTGTGCCTGACTGCATTCATCTCATGGTGTTCAATGGTGAGTTTCAAGTTGTCGATTAGGTCCCTCTCGAAAGCTATATCCGCTGTTAGATCGTCAAGCCTCTCCTCCAGCCACTTGCATCTGAACTTCATCACAATATCGCTCGGATCATGCTCAAAATATGTCTGGTTCAAAGCTAGCGCGCTCCACCAGCTTCTCTTTCTCATGAACCAACAGCGAAACCCGTTTATCAGCGGACCTGATGGTCTTCTTGTACCGGGCAACCGAGTGTTCTACAAACGCCAAGCATTCTGATCGATCCTGATAGCGAGCTTTCACGATGCGAGATAAGGTGACCGTTTCTTGAGTGTTCCGGCAAAACTCCAGAAAATTGATGAAGACGTGAGGGAATGCCTTGTATTCCCTCTCCAAGTTGGTGCCCAAGACTGAAGAAGCATTTATCTCCCCGAACAAATCGAGGATTTCGGCTTTAACACTCGGATGATGGGCTATGTAAACATAGCCTCAGCCAAAAAGGTGATAAAGCCTTTCCCATTTGAATGTAATTTCAGTCGGGAAGATGTGTGCAGGAAGATTGGCCATTATTGTCAAATTGATAGAGGAAAGAATTAAGGCCGACGAGCAGAATACGAAAGATAAGAGGAGAGAAGTGAAGCAGACGATTAGAATTCGAAGATGATAATCTACCTCAAGTTAAATATTGACTTCACTGTAGCAATATCTATCCGTCAGATTTTCCTATAGGCTATTCCTTTCCGATGTCGTCTTTGTCGGCTCGAATCCCTTGTTGGTCTGCTATCTCGAGCTGAGCAAATCCGATATTTCTGCGAAAAAGTTTGACGGAATGCCACCACTTTGAAAAAGAAAGAAGGAAAAGACGAGCCGAGTGGGAGACAAAGAAATTTTCGGCAGAAAAGAAAATAGGACTCGTCTTTATCGGAGGACTCGCCAGCAAAATCGACGGTGGAGATAACGACAGGGGCCCCCTACCATGAAATGATGAAGGAAGACGAGCTGAGCGAGAGATACGATGAAAAGTCGAGAAAGACAAAAATTTTGGGAGAAACAATACAGTTTCTGAGTTCACGCCTAAGTTTAAAAGAGACGTGATCTTGGTAATCTTCACCCATACTCATAATCTTCACCCATGCTCAGAAGAGAGTCTTAAAGCATACTTAATCGCTCAGAAAAGATTCAGGGAGAGTGAGAATACAAGAGAGAGTAGCAAACATTGAGGAACCATTAATCAATCGAGGATGTCTCAACCCAACACACTCGAGAACTATCGTTACTTGCTGAACACGGGAGATGCAGAGTTCGATGCCATGTTTGGAATTCATACCATGGAGCTTGGCCCTTCCGCCTATGTTGTCTAAGATCTCGATAAAGATAGAGACAACAACAACCAAGGTCAAAGGAAGCATCGTTGGTGTCACACCGAGTGTCAGATTTAAAAGCTTGAAGATTTCTTCAGAAGGTACCCTATGCTGGATGACAAACAAAGAATGAAACTAAGCCAAGAAACAGGGCTGAACCCTATGCAAATCAAGTTTTGATTTCAAAATAGGCGAACCTGAGTAAGGACTCAACATGAGCGCAATGAGGTTGAATTTTTGAAAGCTGAAAATGAAAAACTCCGAGTAGAGAACAAGAGGTATAAGGAAGCTTTTGACTCTACCACTTGCCCCAACTGCCATAGCCTCCTCACACTTGACGAAAGACAGTACCTGAAGATCGAGAACGCTCGTTTAAGATGTGAGTTAGACTAGTTCATAACAGGATCGAGTTCTGTTTGAGGAGGGTATAAAAAGACCAATTCTACCGGATTAGCATCGATATCTCCCAAGAAAGAGGGGAAAAATCACCACCAATTGGGCATTGATGATGATCTTTTCGTCATGATCAACCAGTTCGACGTCCGTAGAGCATCAAGGCTGTGATGCGCATGCTCAGCCAGTGATCACCGGGCCTTTAACATGGCCGATACGTACCCAATCCAGAATGAAGCTTGCTAACCATTGGAGAGCCTGCAGAGGAAGAAAAATTAATCCTGAACGAATGCATACGCTTTATCTTGCATGGGATATTTTCTGCTTTTATGAATGTATGGAATTAATGCAAAAGCAAAAAGCAATCATTTCCTTTCCCCTGTTAAATGCTCGAGTCCGCCACCGCACCAAACTCGTGGCGAATTAATTGTGAGTAAAAAACCGCGAAAACTAGACGGGTAACTCCGTATCGTTCCAATTTACCCTCAAGAACGATTAGTGGCGACTCCAAATCTTAAAATCATTTAAACAAAAAAACCACAGTTGTGATTCGGTAGGGCTTAGGAGGGTCCGTGTTAGGTTAGTAAATCTAATTAACCTAATAATCCGTTCACTCGATCGAATCGATCGTAAAATCAAAATAAATTTCTTTTGGATCGCGACAAGCGGTGGCGATGAAGTAGCTCCCTTGAGCCACGGAGTTAGAGGGCTGGGGGTCCTTCGAAACAGAACCGTGGGGACCAAACCATAAGGAGATCCGATCACCCCCCCCCCCCAAAAAAAACCAGACCAGCTGGCTTCCTCCTTTTTTTTCATTCATCATGCTCCTTCTTTCGGTCTACTTTTTGAATGATGGCCGTCCCTTTCCCCGTTTTCCAACACCGAAAGTGTCTCCTCCAAATTGTCCTCTTCTTCGTTTGTTTTGGAAAGTTTCTGTTATGCGTTGTCATCCATGATGCTCTCTAACTTCCTATGATGTCTACACGCTCTTGAAGGAACAATGGATTCTTAGCCAGCCCCCCACATGCTAGCACTGTATCAATTGTATGGCCATGGGCATTGGAATGCTCCACTATGTGGCGGGTACTATATGCAAGACTTTGGATAGTAGCTAAGTATAGAAGAGCCAATTGCTCCTCACTTGAATCAAGGGTTAATCCATAAATCACTCCATTTACTTGTGGATCCGCAAGGGGTGATCTGAACCATCAAATTTTAAGAGTGTATTTTCAAATTCCAATAGCACTGACACACTACATCCATATTATCAAACTGCACTAAACAACCTTAGTACCTATTTCCTTGATAGTTCGGAAGGACATGAATATTCTCAGTCAAAGCAGTGAGAAAAGAAGTCTTGAGGTCATGCTTAAGAGATTCTAGTATTTTGTTCAGTAGCTCAAATAATGATACACTTTGTGAAGCAGCGCGATTTGCAAGCAGTGGAGAAGCTACATGATTTTCAATCACGTGATCTAACAATGCCCCAGTAGAACTTTGTCCACCCTCTGTGATCCAATATTCTGGCACTATTACTGACCAAAATGGTCCCCAGACTCCTGGAATGAAAAGCTTGCTCTCTGCTACAGCCATATGACAAGTGGAAGTACTACAGATAAGCATCATCAGACCATTGAAAGATTTGGACTATTAAAGAATAATGTCACAACTCTAGAAATACAAAAATTAAAAATTACAGAGCTAAAATGCATTTTATATATTTTTTTAATTAATCTGAAAATGAGATTAACAAAGTAATTCCTAATTCTAAGTTAATTTTTGCAGGTTTTCTTTGGCCAAAATGAAGAGAAAATTAAAAGAAAAATACTGACTATTTATTTATATTTTTGTGGCCTCAAATGCAATTGTTTTCTCAAATATTTTCCTAATTTCTGAAAAATATTAAAAAAATGAAAAAATTATGAAAAAATTATTTTTTGATCAAAATTCATTCCCTAAGCTTGGCCAAGGCTTCCAAAATTGATTTCGTAATTTTCTCTTTTTTTTCTTAATTTTCTATGAATTTTTGAAAATAAAAATGCTGGAAAATATTGAAAATATGAAAATTTATTTTTTCGTCAAAATTGGTTCCCTATGCTTGGCCAATGCTTCCAAAGTTAACTTTTTAATTTTATAAATTTTTATGAATTTTCTATTAATTTTAAAAGAAAAAAAGATAATTAAAAACAATGAGCATAACCTCTAAACCTTAGTAGGTTGATGAACATATCTTGGTTAGGCTTTAGATGAGTTCTAAGGGTTGCTTTGGAGTAGAAAATGATTGGGATTTGTGGCTTGTTTGCTTGGGTTACTATCTAGATGAGTTCATGTGACAGTTTGAAAATTCGACTCAATTATCAGGACTTCAGAATGAATGGATATATTTCATTAGTATGCTCTAACCGATTCTCACTCAGAATTAGCTACTCTGAGACGACTAACCGAAGGGGAATGGCTACCTAGGAAATTTTCCTAAACAGCCCCCCGTTGGTCTAAGATTTCGATAGAATCGTAATTTAATAGATTCGGCCACGAAATAAATTCCGAGTTTGGACAATCGAATTTTTATGATGCTTGCAATGGAGAATTGAAATTAGTTGCATAAGCATCGCCAGTCGGGCAGATAGCCGGTGAACGTCGCGAAGTAACATGTGAAGTGAAAAATTACCGAAATGCCCCCGGTCAATGTTCAGTCCTTAGAATTAGAATAATTAGAATTATTTTGGAATGAACTCGTTAGTACCGTGTCAATTTTAGTCCGAAATTCATTCGCGCTCGAGACCCGATTGGTGCATTTGGCACGCATCCCGAGGCAATGTCCCATCAAAGGTCACATTAATCAAATCATGTCAAATCAATCAATCAAAATCAAGATCAAATCCATCAAGTCACCTCAAGTCAAACTAAGTACACCTTTCATTCATAAACCCCATTACCTAACCCCACTACCCCTTATTTTGAATTTTTCCCATTATAACCACTATAATCTTCTCTCTATCCCCCTCCATTTCATTCGACCGACCCCCTCATCTCCTCCCCTCTCCCGAAATTCTCTTCCTCTCTTCCTCTCTCTCTCGGCCTCCCTTCGTTCGCCGGAAAACGCCTCCCGCCCGCCGCCGTTCCGCCACGTCGTTGCCACCGCCGGCCACTTATTTTCATCCTCACCCCTTGGTAAGTCTTCTACCCTCCCTTCTCTTAAATTTCGTGGCCTTAGAGGTCCACTAGAAACCTCGACCAGATCGCTTTCTCCTCTCTCCTTCTGTCGTCATTTTGGCTTCGGCAAAGCTCCGGCCATATGAGCTTATTCCACTCGGTTCCTTAGCCCTCCTAACACTTGAAATCACCTCATTTAGGCCCTTGGAGCCCCTGGAGACTGCCGGAACAGCCCACGCCGCCGCCTCCTCTATCTCGAGGCGTGGACATCTACTCGGCCATTTTAGTGCCTCGCCGTTTTCGTCGTCGTTCCAGCCACTTCTTGGTAAGCAAACCCACTAATCTTAGCCTAGGAATATTGTATATGTGATTGGTTTGGTTGATAGATGACTTGATGTGTGCAAATCGACTCGAAATCATGAAAAAATCGTTAGAACGGTTTAGGCCGGTTGTGGGATTTTGACGATACGGGCTGTTCGGGGGCTTTGAGATTGTTGGTAGACAAGAATGTGGTGTAAGTGGGCTGTGGAATTTCATTTGGGGCGTGAGAATGAGTGGTGAGGGTGCTAAATGGGCTAGAAAGTCAATTTGGGCTAATTTGGACTAATTGGACTTGATGGGCCTAGATTGGTTTTTAGGGTAGAGGTCTTGGACGTGATCTATAGGGTCTCATGGGCTGTTTGGAGTAAATTTTAAGTAAGAAATTAGAAGTCCCAAGGGCGATATTGGGCCGTAGATCGAATTGGGCCAAAAAGGGGCTAATAGGCTTAAATTGGATCACATTGATATTGCGCTTAGGCGAAGACCTCTAGGGCCTATTGGGCTGGTGTAAATTGAGTCGAAAAGTAATTTGATGGACCCAAGTGCGAATGATGGGTCGCAATTTGGATTGGGCTTGAAACGGGCTAGTGGGCCCAATTAAATTTAAGGCAAAGTTGGAACAAACGAAGGGGAATAGGCTTGCATTAAGGAACTTAGCGAGCCGATTGGGATGGATTAGAAGGAATTATTATGGGCCCATGTTATGTAAATGGGCCATGGGCCAAGCTGGGCTCAAGTGAATTAGATTCTACTAAATGGGCCAGAGTTTGGGCTTGCGATTTTCATAACGAAATTAGCACGAGGGGAAACGTACGCTCGATAGGCATACACTATGTATGCGAATTGAAATATTATGATTCATGGTGACATGTCAGGCTATGCACGTATGTTGGTTTACTGGCTGAGAATGCATGATTCGTGCACTGTGGCATGTGTGATGTGCCTGGGCATAGATTGAGCATGAGCATGACATGTACTGATGCGTGGAGCGACAAGGGGAGGTCGGCTCTGTAAGGCGCGAGGCGCTTGGGATATGGAGCGATAAGCGTGCGGACCTAACGTACCTAGTGGAGGCACGGTGCGCCCTGAAATGCGAGGCACGAGGTAGCTGGAGAGATAAGCGTGTCAACTTAAGGTGTACCACACGCGGGTTGGGACACGAGCCTGAAGCGTATGAGACGCGGGCCGAACCTTTCATGGTCGCATGTGACTTGTCATTGTGCATTCCGTGTCGTACATCGAACTCGAGATATTGACATGCTTGTTCATTCATCCCTGCATGTGAACTATTTTCCTGTTATCATGTAATTACTGGTAGATTGGCCTATGCCCCTGCGAATTGTTTATGCCGTCGTTTTGAGAGAGCCATGGTAGGGAGTAATAGCTAGCCCTAGACTACAGGTTGGGCCGAACCGACTCGTATACTTTATCCTACGCTAGGATTAGTGGTGAGCTTATTGAGTCTTTGACTCACTGACGTTGGTTGCCAACATTTCCAGATCCCCGACTGTAGTGATGGACGTGCCCCCGGTACTTTTTGGACTTCCAGTGGAGGTAAAGACCGAGATTAGCCACTACGTCGAGGAGGATGGTACTCTTTGGATCAGACACCTAGCCACTATATGGGTAGATCAGGGTAGTCCTCTTTTGGTTCCACATAGGTACGAGGCATGGATGGTAAAGAGAGATCAGGCCTTCAAGGGACTCGTGCGAGCTTTCGATGTCTCGATGGCAGAAGTGGACGACCCCATGCTGCTTCGTTCTGCTACCTGTAGAGGAGAGATACTCGACCCTGAGCCATTAGAGCAGCTGCCGTTGCCAGGACGGATGGTGATCGATGGTCATACCAATGGTGATCTGATGGACACCGAGCCGTCCTCTCCAGAGTACGAGGAGGACCCAGAGGAGCTTCCATGGCAGTCAGACTGGAACGAGATCGATCAGGACTAGATAATAGACCCTAGGGTCAGTGGCCTGACTGAGCGTAGACTTTGGGTTGTATTTTGGCATCCCCTTTTGATTAGTCTGTACCTAACGCTCTGGTTATATAAATATATACGTTATGTTTGACTGTTATCGTCGACTACTCTCCTTATTCCCTTCTACCCCATTATCGTATGAGTGCATGTATGGGTTGGAGATTAGCTTCCACAGGATAGTGTTTGTTTTAGAAGCGTCGTCTGGCTGCGATGAGTTTTCCTGGGTCGTCGCTGATCGTGGGCCAGGCGGACGCAAGCAGATTTGGCGGGATGTCGCGAGCCCGTAGGGTTCGGGGGCGTGACAGTTCACGTCGTAAATATGTTGTTCAAGTGGAGTTTAGGGCTATCCTTGAAGGCTAAGAATGATAACTTGAGGCAAAGTTTAAGAATAACGAGGTTGGAGCATGGAAAAGTGGTTGTATTCATTGTTCATGGCATGTGTGCGTAAATTATAACCACGAACATACCATTCATTGAGGTAGCTATTGTTGGATAGTGTCGGGTTGCTTTTCTTAGTGTGTTTAAAATAATGAACTTATGTTTGAACGAGCCGTTTGCCTGCATAAAATGCTTTGAGCTCGATTGCGAGAAACCGACTCACAAAATGTCTGAACGTGCCTGGTTATAATTATATTTGTGCGCATGTATGGTTAACATGAGATTGTGGCACGAGACTTAATGAAATTGAGCAGCAGGTGGGTGTACCCCAAAGAGAGGGGAAACGGCGAGATAAGGATGGGGCGCCTGGACGTGTACGGCACGGGATAACTGGAGTAATAAGGAGTGCCAACCTAGGACTTGAATTTGACGGCCCTGGAGGTGTACATATGAGTGTATGGATTATGGGGGATGTGCATTGAGGTACGAGCTTTGAGACTCTCTTGTGAAACGATTGGACTGCAGAATTAAAGAATATGAACTTGAGCATGTCTTGCATGAACATTTGCATTTGCTGATGATGATTGAATGATGATATGCATGTTTGCTTAACTACTCTATAGTGTCTTTGGGTTATAAACGTTGTGTAGTCATCTAAGTGGTGTCCCTGTGGCAAGTTGAGAACCTAGAACTGCATGTTTAGGGTCGACCCAAGCGTGTGCTTCACCATGAGCTAGGTTTAGTGGTGAGCTTGCTGAGATTCATCTCACTATTATTGTATACCTTATTTTCATACTCTCGACCTCAAGAATGAATATTCCCCCGATCCGCCATGGGTTACTTGTCGAGTCCGAGACTAAAGTGACTGAGTACCTTGCGGTGAATGAAGTAATGTATGCTAGGCATGTGACTACCATTTGGGTAGATGAGGGTTACGAGCTTTTGTTGCCTTATCGTTATGAAGGATGGATGGTTAGGCATGGACTAGAGTTTCGAAGACCATTGCAGAGTTTTGATGTACTGCTCCACGAGTTTGATGAGATGGATCCAGTGAATGCCGTCACTTTTGGTGGGGAGGTATTGAGTCTCGATCCGAATCCTGTCGTATCATAACCTGGTCTCATGGAGATCGACAGAGCAGATTTTGAGGACCTGATGGACAGTGATCCTCCGACGCCCGTGGAGTCCGACCTCGAGAAGTTACTCTCATCTGATTGGAGCGATGTGAACGAGTAGTCTAATAGGCCCCACTCGCTCTTCTTTTTTTAGCGTTGGTCAGCTAGTAGTACTCCTTTTTGAATGTTGTACCAAAACGCTAGTTTTATTGTCTCAATAAAATGTTTTTATGTATGTTGGTCTATCTCTCTCCTCTCTATCCTTTCTTTATGTATGTACGGGTGTAATGTTCGCTTTTGTTAGCGCGAGTTACTTGTTCGTCGATTGTGTCACGATGAATCCTGGGTCGTTGTCCCCTTGGCTAATTGATGGGGTGCGGGATGTTGCGTTGCTGTCGGGTTCGGGGTATGACACGGAACGGGCGGCGGAAAAACATGAGGAAGAGGGAGATGGAGATGGAGCCGAGATTGAGAGAGAAATGAGAGAGTAAGAGGGAGAATAAGGGGAGAGAGAGTGTGTTCTAGCCCTTTTGAAATGGGAAGCTTCTTGAAGACGCCAAGCACTATTCATGGATTAGACAAAAGTAATGAAGTGATAAGTTGTCTTGGAAAAGGTTAATGGGTTGTCACCAAAAAGGTGATGGAATAGCATGGTGTAAGTGGGATGTGATAAAAAGTCGGTGGACATGACTTTGGGGTGGTTGAGATGTGACAAAAATGTGGTGATTTGACTTGTACATGATAGAAATGATATATTAATGATTTGATAAGACCGATGTGATTGACATTTATGGATTTGACCAATTAATAAACCAAGAAGACATTAATAGGACATTTTTCTTGGAATGCATGAAATCCGGACCGGGCGACAATCCAACATAATGACATCGACCGCAGTCCAACTTTGGCTATTATTTTCACATTAAAATGACTCTACCCACTGTCTAGGGAGTCCATCGCAATCCAGGAGCAAATGGTCATTTT
>JAGVVM010005879.1:0-16941 GCA_019149425.1 Psidium friedrichsthalianum
TTTAACAATCACATTGAATTCATTAATATAATTAGCAACTGACGTACCTTCGTCTATCTTCAAATTAAATAGACATCATATCAAATAGACCTTGTTAATCGCAAAAGGCTTCCTGTACATATCCAACATGGCTTTCATCAAACCCTTAGTGGTCTTCTCTTTGAAGATATTAAATACGATGTTACGAGCCAACGTCAGTCGAATAACACCCATCGCTCGTCTATCTAGCAATTACTAGTTAGCTTGCTTAATCATATCTAGCTTCTTCCCAGACAATGGCAAGTGCAATTTCATTTGATATAGATAATGCTCAATCTGCATCTTCTAGAAACCAAAATCCTTCCCATCAAATCTATTGATTTCATTTTTACTTCTTATGTCACCATCAATTTGCTTCAACTTCAGTCAAGCCTAGCTATGATACCAATTGTTATGTAGAAGCAAGTGATTGAACAATAAAATAGACAGAACAAGAAAATAAATCGGACACTAGATGTACATGATTCGGCCGTAGATATCTACGTCTATAGAGAGATGTTGACACCTAAATTTTGATTTTTTTTATTTATATTGCACAAAAATGAGAATTTATTCTCACAAAAAAATATTTTCCCATGCATTGCATATTTATTTTTCCTGCATGTATTTTGCATCGACGGTGGGGAATGGAGCTTAATTTGACGAGCGGTGGACCAAAGCTCACAAAGTAAAATTCGGCTAACTAAGGGAGCAATTGCCAAAAATTCACCAAGGTTTTGGGCCTAATTTGAGCCTAAATCATCCTATTTAATGTTTAATTAAAAAGAAAGGGCCTTTTATGGAGCAGAATATTTTGTTACCGGATTATATTGCGATTATCCAAAGTTAAGGGACTATTTCGTAATTAAACAAAAAAGCGCAAATCCTAGTTGATCATTATAAATATACGTATAGGGTTCACGATTGAGGAGGAGCCACAGATAATTCAGACGGATAGAGAGAGATACACGTGAGGTTTAAGGTCTTCTTCGGAGGCCGAAGACTCTTCAAGAAAAATTTGCAGCCTCGACTCCTCTATCCCAATTTGTTTGTGTTCAGCGTCGGCTCCTGGACTTTATTTTGCTGCTGTTTGGCATCCAATCCACTACTACCCAGATCGTTTTTAGCTTCTGTTTGCACGGTTTTTCCTAACTCTTTGGTGCTCAACTTTGTTGCCGATCATTGTCCAAGTTGTTGCTGTTTTGTGCCCATCTCTATTGCTGTTCGGCGCCGATTTAACCATGGTCTAGGCGCGGTTCGGTTGCTACTTCGTGCCGATATTTCCTGCTGTTCGAGGTCCCTTTGTGCGACAATTTAGTGCCGAACCCACTGCTGCCCAGTGCTTAAATTGTCACTGTCTAACCTGATTTTTCCTCTGTAGAGCGGTGCTTTAGTGGGCCTGGTTTGGTCAGAAAGTCTATGCTGTTTTGGTTAAAGCTTGGTGACTATTCAAGTGTTATTTTTACTCCAAATTAGCCTAACATTTACTGCTGATTCAGCCAAAAAAAGGGACGCACGAACGGGCTTGGTTTGCAATTTTCGTTCGAGTTCAACAGAGAAAAATTCAAACCTCGTGATCTAGACTACCCTTGTCAAGCACGCCACCAGCCACCATAGCTGGACTAGCGACGGCTGTTGTTTTGGTTTCGTCCATTGGCCAACCACGAGCGCTCCCCACCGAGTTGATCCGTGAAGGCTCCCACGCAGTTTGGGCTTGATCTTCAAGTTTTGGTGCGAATCAAAATCGGAAAAGCAATTTTAGGTATTTCCTAATTTGAAACTTGGATATTCACTTGCTTATTTTGCATCAATGGTTAATTGAATTTTGCATATCCTGAAAATTGCATTGCAAGTTTAGAACATTTAATTACTTGAATTGGAAGATTGCATGATTAATTTAGAAATCAAAAATCTGGAATATATCTTGGAATATATCTTGTGCCTAAACTTGGAAAGATTGCGATTCAATGTGAATATTTCAGAATTTTATGTAATCTCATGAGAGTCTTAAAATTCTCTGAAGATACTCAATGATACCCAAAAATATTTCAAGAAGTGATTGATCAGGAAAATTTCCTAATCCGCAACCGTATATATGAAAATAAGTCTATCTATCAGGCTTTAGATAGAATTATTTCCATAGCGGGTATTTCGAATTTTAGGGTCGATCTATCAGACTTTAGATCGAAACTTAATTTGAAAGAAATAGCGGTAATTATATTTTAATTTTTGCAACTTGAATTTTAAATTTCATCTATAAAAACAAAAAAAAAACTCAGAAAATTAAAAAAATAGGAAGATATGATTTCTTAAAAATCATGTATTATCATTTAAAAAAAGATAAGATTTCGTAGAAATCCTATTTCATGGATTGTACTCAATAAAATCTTTTAAATCCATTCAAACTTTTTTAAAAGATGTAGACGTAGGGTAAAAAGATTGCCTTAAAATTTTTGGGAATTAATGCAAATTAAATCCGAAAATTATAAGTTTATGTTGGACCAATTCACTCTCATTTTCATTTAATTTTTAATTTCTAAAATCATTTTAAAAATACAAAAAAACCATAAAAAGAAAATCCTAAAAAAAATTACACCTTTGAACTTCAAGCAAGAATTCATCGAAATTGCCAAACTGAACATTTTCATGAAAATCCTTACAAAAAAAAAACATTTTCATGAAATCGGTACCGAAAGGGCGTTAATAGAAATATTAGCGTAACCAAGTCCCGAACTTAAAATCTTTGGTTGTAGAAATAGAATAGTTCTCCCACTATTTTATTTAGGTTTCTAATCGACCTACCATAAATGATTAGTGGCGACTCCTATTAAAAATCTTTTGCATTCAACTATTGAACCTAAGTTACGAATTGGTAGAGCTTGGGAGAGCTCGAACTAGGTTAGTTAATTTACTTAATTAACTTGGTAATCCATTAACCTAAAAATTTTGAAAACCCGAAATTTTTAGGTCGCGACAAGAGAGCATTAATGAATTTCACTATAGAACAAGTGATACAATTAGGAGATTACAAACCACACTCGAGTCACTCAAATACTCTTAGGACGCGCATGACAATCATTTTGTTCCAGAAATAATTTCTGAAACAGAAATAAAATTTTTTGTTTATGGTTTTGGGCCAAAATCTATTTCTGAAACAGATTTTTGTTTCAGAAATAGAAAAACAGATTTGCGTTGTCAAACGAGTTTCTATTCTAAACATATTTCAGAAATAGGTTTGGAACAGAAACAGAGAAATAGAAACGTTGTCATGCGCGCCTTTAGTTTTTTTAGCCCTAATTATATCCAATAACACATGCAGTGTTTAGCCTTGTAATTCCTCACGAAATAATCTCTTAATCTTATGAAGGAATTATACATAAATTCTTATCATAAGAATTTCTCGACTAGAACATAAAAATTATATATGTAATTCTACGAAGTAAAACCCCACGAACAAACACTCAACAAAAGCGCTTCAAGAAGAATATCTCGTGACCAACCATCCGAATATAAAAAGATAGAAAAGAAATCTTCATTCAGTGGCTTAATGGATCAAGGAATCATATATTCAGTCAACACAGTCCAACTTGGGCTTTCCCTTTTCTTGATCAAGCCATCATCATAAATCAGGAAAGTGAACCTTCTATTTCAAACTTTGTCCGACTCCAGTAGCATGAATATTATGTGCCCATCTTTCCTTTTTTATTTTTATTTTTATTTCATCCTTTTAATTTCCATGATCAAGAAGTCCATATATTTCACTTCGCACCCGAACAGGAAATCTAAATTTCCACGTTAGATGTCCACAAATATTCAACTTTCAAAATTTAGCAATTCAAATTTTCGCTTCGGGTTCAAACTCGAGACATATTCTAAAAATATTAATCTCCTCTCAACCATTAAAAGCAAATAATAACATTTTCACACATACACATATTTACGTAAAACATAAGTCATGAAGTCAAGGCCCTCTGGTCCTTCCTCTATTCTATCTTTTTATATAAAAATTATTTAATTATAAAGTGCTCTAGGGAGAAAATTCTTGTCAATATTTCCGGCTAAACTTACAAACGTGATAAACTTTTCAGTTTAGCATGGTAAAGTATCATTTTCACGTTTAGCTTGGTAAACTTTTGAGAAAACGACTTGAAGATTTTTGGCTTGTAGCTTAGGGTCTGTTTGGTAACGTTTCTGTTCCAAAAAAGTGATTCTGATTAAAAACACTTTTTTTGATTCTGTTCTTTTAGAGAATCAGAATGCGTTTGGTAACTACATAAAATCTTTGTTTTTTTGTCCAAAAGTAATCCTAAAAAATTGATCCTAAAAAAGTGTCGTGGAAGAGGTTGAGAAGTCCATCTTTGAAAGTGATCCTAAAAAAGTGTTCTTTTTTTGAGAAACAACTTTTTTGTTTCTGATTTTTGTTCAAAAGTGTTCCCGGGAGCAGAATCAGAAACAAAATTATTTGCGTTACCAAACATGTTTCTGTTCCCAAAGTGTTCCCGGGAACAGAAACAGAGGAACAGAAACGTTACCAAACAGACCCTTAGTAATTCGTCTAATGTTTTAATTACATTAGCACCATGTAGGATATAAAAAATAATAAAAAGCCAAGCATTTTCCTTTAGTCAAATTGGACGGAGTTAACGGAAGGATTTGACCGCACCAATTTGGTAAGTTTTATGATTTGATTGCATTTTTTTGTAAGTTTTAGGACTCAATTGCACTTTCGTGATAAATTTTAGAACTTTCAGTACACTTATCCACACACACAAATGAGCATGCATATAGGCATGGATACCTGTCTATGAGTATGAGATTATACACACATATGTATATATATGTCATTTACTTTTGTATTTTTTGTTAATCGAATATCACATATATGTAAAGAATGGGGAAGAGTGTTAAAATCGGATGTTTGTTGATTCATAGGAGGGAAAATCAAAAGCAATTCACTACACAAGCATATATATATAATATAATCTCCAATAATTCACATAAATTTAATGCACCGATCAACCTTTATTGTCCTGAATGGACTGACAATGAATCAAGATACAAAAAAAGCCTAAAATTCTGGTGAATGCCTTATTTTGTGGAAAGTATAAACAAACACGGGAGAAAAGGTGACCGAGGCAAATGACGTGTGGTGCATCTGTTGAATTCCGTATAGACCAATATTATATTTACTAGGTTCTAGAAAAATTTTCAATGAACAAGAGCCAAGGCAATGAGTAACAACGTGGATGAGACGCCGAAGATGGCCCCAGCCGGAGCGGAGCTCACGGGCGGCGGAGCGGAGGGGCCGCCGGCCATCGGAGATGGAGCAGAGGAAGAGGGGTTGCTGGACGGCATCGGGGTTGTGGTGGTGGAAGGCGGAGTGGCGGAGCTAGAGGCAGTGACGTTGATGGCTAGCTTTTGGCCAAGGAAGCAGTGGCGAGAGTAGGTGCTTGTGAAGAAGTATTCGCCGGCAGCGGTAAGGTTGTACTTGACTGGGCTTGTTGTATAGACCGCGATGGTGGTGGTGGTGTTGCACGAGTCATAGGCCTCTTCCGTCACCACGGCGACGTCCTGGGTTCATTTTTGAAGTTGAAAAACTGCATAACAGAGATAGAACCAATTAGACTACGGTAATTAATTGAATGGTTCACATGCTACTTGATCCCATGGAAACTCAAGTGATATAAATAATCAGTTTTAGAACCAGTTATGGATAGATATTGTTCATTTGAAAATAATATTATTGATTAATTCGTCAAGTGACAATTTTTTTAATTATTCATTAGTTTCCACGAAACAAACTAGAAATTTTTTGTTTTAAACATATCTAACATGACATATTTTCAAAAAATAAAAAGTGGTACTCAGTACTCAACTTTTTTATGAAATGCGTAACACGACGAGACTGAACTGTTTGAAGACATAAAGAAGCATTGTTTCATAGAGTCATTGAAATTACCTAAGACATCTCCAACCAAGAAGGTCTTGTTATATGCCCAAGTTTCGTAAGCGATGTAGCCGCCGGGAGGAACTAGCCAACCCAAGTCGTCGCCGACGACGTACGTCACGGGGCCTCGGGCCGGTGTTGGGGTTGAAGCTTGCGGCGAAGGGGTAGGGCCGGTGGAGGTGGAGGCAGAGACGTTAATGGCCAGCTTTTGACCAAGGAAGCAGTGCCTATCCATGGTGCCGATGAAGTAGTACTCACCGGCAGCATCCAAAGTGTAGTTGAACGGGCCAGTTGTTTCTAGGAAGATGGGGCTTGTGGAGTTGCACGAGTCAAATGCCTCCTTTGTAACCCTGGCCACATCTTGCTCTCCGGTTGTGAAGTTGAACACTGAAAAATTTTGGAGTCACAATGAGAAGAAAAGTTATCCAACAATCATAACAGTGCCATGGATTGCATCTCGGGATGAAAACATTCCGTTTAGGGTTGGTTCGATGATTACTCGGAATTGATTGACCCAATTTCGAGTTTCTCTTGAGATCGAATTTGAACTACTTGAGTAACTTAAACTAAACTGATTCGATTCGACTTAATTACACCCTTTAGTGTATGATTTGACTTGCTAAAACTTCTTTTCTACCGAGCAAATTGTAATCCACTAATATTTGGTAAATCATGCAGAGAAACTCTTTAAGCAAAATGTTTAAGAGGGGCAAGCAAAGCTAAAAGTACAATGAAAGCGTAAAAAAGCTTTCGTTTCATATTGAGTGTGCTTACCGAGAACATCGCCGACGACGAAGGTCTGCGCGTCGGCCCACGGGTCTCGAGACGTGGGCCGACGCGCAGACCTTCGTCGTCGGCGATGTTCTCGGTAAGCACACTCAATATGAAACGAAAGCTTTTTTACGCTTTCATTGTACTTTTAGCTTTGCTTGCCCCTCTTAAACATTTTGCTTAAAGAGTTTCTCTGCATGATTTACCAAATATTAGTGGATTACAATTTGCTCGGTAGAAAAGAAGTTTTAGCAAGTCAAATCATACACTAAAGGGTGTAATTAAGTCGAATCGAATCAAGTTTAGTTTAAGTTACTCAAGTAGTTCAAATTCGATCTCAAGAGAAACTCGAAATTGGGTCAATCAATTCCGAGTAATCATCGAACCAACCCTAAACGGAATGTTTCATCCCGAGATGCAATCCATGGCACTGTTATGATTGTTGGATAACTTTTCTTCTCATTGTGACTCCAAAATTTTTCAGTGTTCAACTTCACAACCGGAGAGCAAGATGTGGCCAGGGTTACAAAGGAGGCATTTGACTCGTGCAACTCCACAAGCCCCATCTTCCTAGAAACAACTGGCCCGTTCAACTACACTTTGGATGCTGCCGGTGAGTACTACTTCATCGGCACCATGGATAGGCACTGCTTCCTTGGTCAAAAGCTGGCCATTAACGTCTCTGCCTCCACCTCCACCGGCCCTACCCCTTCGCCGCAAGCTTCAACCCCAACACCGGCCCGAGGCCCCGTGACGTACGTCGTCGGCGACGACTTGGGTTGGCTAGTTCCTCCGGCGGCTACATCGCTTACGAAACTTGGGCATATAACAAGACCTTCTTGGTTGGAGATGTCTTAGGTAATTTCAATGACTCTATGAAACAATGCTTCTTTATGTCTTCAAACAGTTCAGTCTCGTCGTGTTACGCATTTCATAAAAAGTTGAGTACTGAGTACCACTTTTTATTTTTTGAAAATATGTCATGTTAGATATGTTTAAACAAAAAAATTTCTAGTTTGTTTCGTGGAAACTAATGAATAATTTAAAAAAATTGTCACTTGACGAAATTAATCAATAATATTATTTTCAAATGAACAATAATCTATCCATAACTGGTTCTAAAACTGATTATTTATATCACTTGAGTTTCCATGGGATCAAGTAGCATGTGAACCATTCAATTAATTACCGTAGTCTAATTGGTTCTATCTCTGTTATGCAGTTTTCAACTTCAAAAAATGAAACCCAGGACGTCGCCGTGGTGACGGAAGAGGCCTATGACTCGTGCAACACCACCACCACCATCGCGGTCTATACAACAAGCCCAGTCAAGTACAACCTTACCGCTGCCGGCGAATACTTCTTCACAAGCACCTACTCTCGCCACTGCTTCCTTGGCCAAAAGCTAGCCATCAACGTCACTGCCTCTAGCTCCGCCACTCCGCCTTCCACCACCACAACCCCGATGCCGTCCAGCAACCCCTCTTCCTCTGCTCCATCTCCGATGGCCGGCGGCCCCTCCGCTCCGCCGCCCGTGAGCTCCGCTCCGGCTGGGGCCATCTTCGGCGTCTCATCCACGTTGTTACTCATTGCCTTGGCTCTTGTCATTGAAAATTTTTCTAGAACCTAGTAAATATAATATTGTCTATACGGAATTCAACAGATGCACCACACGTCATTTGCCTCGGTCACCTTTTCTTCCCGTGTTTGTTTATACTTTCCACAAAATAAGGCATTCACCAGAATTTTAGGCTTTTTTGTATCTTGATTCATTGTCAGTCCATTCAGGACAATAAAGGTTGATCGGTGCATTAAATTTATGTGAATTATTGGAGATTATATTATATATATATGCTTGTGTAGTGAATTGCTTTTGATTTTCCTCCTATGAATCAACAAACATCCGATTTTAACACTCTTCCCCATTCTTTACATATATGTGATATTCGATTAACAAAAAATACAAAAGTAAAATGACATATATATACATATGTGTGTATAATCTCATACTCATAGACAGGTATCCATGCCTATATGCATGCTCATTTGTGTGTGTGGATAAGTGTACTGAAAGTTCTAAAATTTATCACGAAAGTGCAATTGAGTCCTAAAACTTACAAAAAAAATGCAATCAAATCATAAAACTTACCAAATTGGTGCGGTCAAATCCTTCCGTTAACTCCGTCCAATTTGACTAAAGGAAAATGCTTGGCTTTTTATTATTTTTTATATCCTACATGGTGCTAATGTAATTAAAACATTAGACGAATTACTAAGGGTCTGTTTGGTAACGTTTCTGTTCCTCTGTTCTGTTCCCGGGAACACTTTGGAACAGAAACATGTTTGGTAACGCAAATAATTTTGTTTCTGATTCTGCTCCCGGGAACACTTTTGGAACAAAAATCAGAAACAAAAAAAAGTTGTTCTCAAAAAAAGAACACTTTTTTAGGATCACTTTCAAAGATGGACTTCTCAACCTCTTCCCACGACACTTTTTAGGATCAATTTTTTAGGATTACTTTTGGACAAAAAAACAAAGATTTTATGTAGTTACCAAACGCATTCTGATTCTCTAAAAGAACAGAATCAAAAAAAGTGTTTTTAATCAGAATCACTTTTTTGGAACAGAAACGTTACCAAACAGACCCTAAGCTACAAGCCAAAAATCTTCAAGTCGTTTCTCAAAAGTTTACCAAGCTAAACGTGAAAATGATACTTTACCATGCTAAACTGAAAAGTTTATCACGTTTGTAAGTTTAGCCGGAAATATTGACAAGAATTTTCTCCCTAGAGCACTTATAATTAAATAATTTTTATATAAAAAGATAGAATAGAGGAAGGACCAGAGGGCCTTGACTTCATGACTTATGTTTTACGTAAATATGTGTATGTGTGAAAATGTTATTATTTGCTTTTAATGGTTGAGAGGAGATTAATATTTTTAGAATATGTCTCGAGTTTGAACCCGAAGCGAAAATTTGAATTGCTAAATTTTGAAAGTTGAATATTTGTGGACATCTAACGTGGAAATTTAGATTTCCTGTTCGGGTGCGAAGTGAAATATATGGACTTCTTGATCATGGAAATTAAAAGGATGAAATAAAAATAAAAATAAAAAAGGAAAGATGGGCACATAATATTCATGCTACTGGAGTCGGACAAAGTTTGAAATAGAAGGTTCACTTTCCTGATTTATGATGATGGCTTGATCAAGAAAAGGGAAAGCCCAAGTTGGACTGTGTTGACTGAATATATGATTCCTTGATCCATTAAGCCACTGAATGAAGATTTCTTTCTATCTTTTTATATTCGGATGGTTGGTCACGAGATATTCTTCTTGAAGCGCTTTTGTTGAGTGTTTGTTCCTGGGGGTTTTACTTCGTAGAATTACATATATAATTTTTATGTTCTAGTCGAGAAATTCTTATGATAAGAATTTATGTATAATTCCTTCATAAGATTAAGAGATTATTTCGTGAGGAATTACAAGGCTAAACACTGCATGTGTTATTGGATATAATTAGGGCTAAAAAAACTAAAGGCGCGCATGACAACGTTTCTATTTCTCTGTTTCTGTTCCAAACCTATTCTGAAATATGTTTGGAATAGAAACTCGTTTGACAACGCAAATCTGTTTTTCTATTTCTGAAACAAAAATCTGTTTCAGAAATAGATTTTGGCCCAAAACCATAAACAAAAAATTTTTATTTCTGTTTCAGAAATTATTTCTGGAACAAAATGATTGTCATGCGCGTCCTAAGAGTATTTGAGTGACTCGAGTGTGGTTTGTAATCTCCTAATTGTATCACTTGTTCTATAGTGAAATTCATTAATGCTCTCTTGTCGCGACCTAAAAATTTCGGGTTTTCAAAATTTTTAGGTTAATGGATTACCAAGTTAATTAAGTAAATTAACTAACCTAGTTCGAGCTCTCCCAAGCTCTACCAATTCGTAACTTAGGTTCAATAGTTGAATGCAAAAGATTTTTAATAGGAGTCGCCACTAATCATTTATGGTAGGTCGATTAGAAACCTAAATAAAATAGTGGGAGAACTATTCTATTTCTACAAACCAAAGATTTTAAGTTCGGGACTTGGTTACGCTAATATTTCTATTAACGCCCTTTCGGTACCGATTTCATGAAAATGTTTTTTTTTTGTAAGGATTTTCATGAAAATGTTCAGTTTGGCAATTTCGATGAATTCTTGCTTGAAGTTCAAAGGTGTAATTTTTTTAGGATTTTCTTTTTATGGTTTTTTGTATTTTTAAAATGATTTTAGAAATTAAAAATTAAATGAAAATGAGAGTGAATTGGTCCAAGATAAACTTATAATTTTCGGATTTAATTTGCATTAATTCCCAAAAATTTTAAGGCAATCTTTTTACCCTACGTCTACATCTTTTAAAAAAGTTTGAATGGATTTAAAAGATTTTATTGAGTACAATCCATGAAATAGGATTTCTACGAAATCTTATCTTTTTTTAAATGATAATACATGATTTTTAAGAAATCATATCTTCCTATTTTTTTTAATTTTCTGAGTTTTTTTTTTGTTTTTATAGATGAAATTTAAAATTCAAGTTGCAAAAATTAAAATATAATTACCGCTATTTCTTTCAAATTAAGTTTCGATCTAAAGTCTGATAGATCGACCCTAAAATTCGAAATACCCGCTATGGAAATAATTCTATCTAAAGCCTGATAGATAGACTTATTTTCATATATACGGTTGCGGATTAGGAAATTTTCCTGATCAATCACTTCTTGAAATATTTTGGGTATCATTGAGTATCTTCAGAGAATTTTAAGACTCTCATGAGATTACATAAAATTCTGAAATATTCACATTGAATCGCAATCTTTCCAAGTTTAGGCACAAGATATATTCCAAGATATATTCCAGATTTTTGATTTCTAAATTAATCATGCAATCTTCCAATTCAAGTAATTAAATGTTCTAAACTTGCAATGCAATTTTCAGGATATGCAAAATTCAATTAACCATTGATGCAAAATAAGCAAGTGAATATCCAAGTTTCAAATTAGGAAATACCTAAAATTGCTTTTTCGATTTTGATTCGCACCAAAACTTGAAGATCAAGCCCAAACAGCGTGGGAGCCTTCACGGATCAACTCGGTGGGGAGCGCTCGTGGTTGGCCAATGGACGAAACCAAAACAACAGCCGTCGCTAGTCCAGCTATGGTGGCTGGTGGCGTGCTTGACAAGGGTAGTCTAGATCACGAGGTTTGAATTTTTCTCTGTTGAACTCGAACGAAAATTGCAAACCAAGCCCGTTCGTGCGTCCCTTTTTTTGGCTGAATCAGCAGTAAATGTTAGGCTAATTTGGAGTAAAAATGACACTTGAATAGTCACCAAGCTTTAACCAAAACAGCAGAGACTTTCTGACCAAACCAGGCCCACTAAAGCACCGCTCTACAGAGGAAAAATCAGGTTAGACAGTGACAATTTAAGCACTGGGCAGCAGTGGGTTCGGCACTAAATTGTCGCACAAAGGGACCTCGAACAGCAGGAAATATCGGCATGAAGTAGCAACCGAACCGCGCCTAGACCATGGTTAAATCGGCGCCGAACAGCAATAGAGATGGGCACAAAACAGCAACAACTTGGACAATGATCGGCAACAAAGTTGAGCACCAAAGAGTTAGGAAAAACCGTGCAAACAGAAGCTAAAAACGATCTGGGTAGTAGTGGATTGGATGCCAAACAGCAGCAAAATAAAGTCCAGGAGCCGACGCTGAACACAAACAAATTGGGATAGAGGAGTCGAGGCTGCAAATTTTCTTGAAGAGTCTTCGGCCTCCGAAGAAGACCTTAAACCTCACGTGTATCTCTCTCTATCCGTCTGAATTATCTGTGGCTCCTCCTCAATCGTGAACCCTATACGTATATTTATAATGATCAACTAGGGTTTGCGCTTTTTTGTTTAATTACGAAATAGTCCCTTAACTTTGGATAATCGCAATATAATCCGGTAACAAAATATTCTGCTCCATAAAAGGCCCTTTCTTTTTAATTAAACATTAAATAGGATGATTTAGGCTCAAATTAGGCCCAAAACCTTGGTGAATTTTTGGCAATTGCTCCCTTAGTTAGCCGAATTTTACTTTGTGAGCTTTGGTCCACCGCTCGTCAAATTAAGCTCCATTCCCCACCGTCGATGCAAAATACATGCAGGAAAAATAAATATGCAATGCATGGGAAAATATTTTTTTGTGAGAATAAATTCTCATTTTTGTACAATATAAATAAAAAAAATCAAAATTTAGGTGTCAACATCTCTCTATAGACGTAGATATCTACGGCCAAATCATGTACATCTAGTGTCCGATTTATTTTCTTGTTCTGTCTATTTTATTGTTCAATCACTTGCTTCTACATAACAATTGGTATCATAGCTAGGCTTGACTGAAGTTGAAGCAAATTGATGGTGACATAAGAAGTAAAAATGAAAATCAATAGATTTGATGGGAAGGATTTTGGTTTCTAGAAGATGCAGATTGAGCATTATCTATATCAAATGAAATTGCACTTGCCATTGTCTGGGAAGAAGCTAGATATGATTAAGCAAGCTAACTAGTAATTGCTAGATAGACGAGCGATGGGTGTTATTCGACTGACGTTGGCTCGTAACATCGTATTTAATATCTTCAAAGAGAAGACCACTAAGGGTTTGATGAAAGCCATGTTGGATATGTACAGGAAGCCTTTTGCGATTAACAAGGTCTATTTGATATGATGTCTATTTAATTTGAAGATAGACGAAGGTACGTCAGTTGCTAATTATATTAATGAATTCAATGTGATTGTTAATCAATTGAATTCAGTTGATATTGACTTTGAGATGAGATATATGTTTTGATTCTATTATCCTCATTGCCTAATAATGAAAATATTATTGTTACTGCTATTAATAATTCCTCTAGGTCAACAAGTTTGACGTCTGACAAGATTGAGATTTAATTCTAAGTGAGATATCCATAAAAGAGAATTTGGCGAATCTGTATCTATTGTTTTAGTAAGTGAAAATAAAGGAAGAACCGATATTCATGTTAGAAGAAGTAGTATGAACATGAATAGATGCAGTCAGTCTAAAACTAGTGGTGCTTGTCTATTGGAATTGTGGCAAGAGAGGGCAGCTTAGAAGGGATTTTCTTAAGCTGAAAATGAGAATGGTAAGAAATAGAGTTGAATCTATGAATGATGTTGTAGCTGTAAATGATGGTACTTCGAATAATGTTGATTTTCTCTTGTATGTCATTGATGATTCATTGTTTCATATATAGATTATGAATTCTAGTTGCTCTTTTCATGCTATATCAAATAGGAACTAATTTGCTATTTATCAATGCACAGATAGTAGTAAAGTATAGTTGGCGAACAATACCGAATTCGATATTGTAGGTGTTGCAATGTTTAGAATCAGAATACATGATAGTATTGTATAGGACATTGACTGGAGTAAAGCATATTCCAAGTTAAAGAAAAATTCAATTTCCCTGAGTGCCCTGAATTCAGTTCTGTGTCGACATTCTTCAAGATATGGTATTCCAAAAATATTTGAGGTGCCTTGGTTATAATAAATGAATCAAATACAATGGCCTATATGAGCTTCAAGGCGAGATGGTGACAAATTTCACAGCGAAGATGTTGGATGCATCTGTTGGAGTCTGAATTATGGCATATGCATTTAAGGCACATTTACAAGAGAAATCTAAAGGTTCCAAGTGAAAAAAAATTTATTAATTGGTTATATTACTGACAAACTGACTACATGAAGGTTATGTGATTTAGATCAACAACGAAAAATGCAGTTTAGTACATTGTCAGAAAAACAACGAAAATTGTAGAATTACTTTACTTAATGGTTTGTAAGTTATTGCAATTTCCTTCAAGGAAAAGTGTCAGATTTATGTTAACAATTGTTGATGGACTACTCAAGGAGACCTGGGTGCTTGTGCTTAAATACAAATTTGATGCTATCGTCAAGATCAGGCAGTTGGACAACTTTGATCGAAAAGAAGACTGGAAAACATCAAGTATGTGCAGACTGACAAGAGCATGAAGTTTTGCTCGGAACTGTTGAACAATTATGCATGAATGAAGGCATAGTGAGACATCGTACTAATGCCAATAAACCACAACACTATTACAGACAGCTCAAAAATGCTCTCTAATGCCGGTATGGCTAAGAGATTCCTAGTGGATATGCGTAGTACGGCTAGCTACCTGATGAATAAATCCCCATTGATTACGATTAGATATCAGACTCCAAAGAAGTGGAGTCAGGTAACATTGCTGATTATTCTATTCTTAGAATATTTTGGTTGCCCCATATTATGTTTGAGTTGTGATGGTAAGCTTGATGGAAGGGCAATAAAGTCATGTTCCAGGCCATGCACAAGGAAAATGTAGTTATCGGTTGTGGTGCTTTGAATTAATTCACTTGTTATCATAGAGAAGTTACATTGACGTGTCTCCAACACTTCTAGCTAAGAGTGGTTACATCAGTGTTCATACAGATCTAGACGGTGTTCAGCTTGAGGGTAGGGAGTCCTGTGCCAACCAGAAAATTCCTGAGGTAAGCAACGGTGTTTAACCCACGTGTAGCTAACGTATGTAATCGAAATGGAATGGTGCTCCGTATAAGCGAACGAAGCCTAAAGAGCAAAACAGTTGTTATGAAGCTGACATTGACAAGCGTACGTTTTCAAATCTCCTAACACAATATGGATGCAATGATGAGTTTGATTTATCGGGGTTAAAGAAGGTGTCTGTCAAAAAGTAAAAAATTTTTCTTGTGTGGAGCAATTCAATAGGACGCACGTGTAGTGTGGTCTTCTAATGAGGTACCCCCCGACTATAATGGAAGTTCAAGTGCGGCCTCCTTCGACTTGAAAGATAGCTTGGCAATTGAGACGCCGTTGGGACTGTGGCCCAGACAAGCAATGAAGTTTATATGTTTTAGCGAAAGCGATTGTAACTAGCCTCCCAAACGTAGACGCCCAATATGGAGCGTGTCTCAGAAGCACTATCTCGTAGTTTCCGCAGCCCAAAGTGAAAATCGAAATGCTAAATGATGAAAGTTGAATATTTGTGGACCATCCACAGTAGAAATTCTTTTTTAGATTTCCGTGTTTGGGCTAAACCTGTGAAAATATATGAACTTCTAGTGAATCGTTTTGGGATATTAAAAGGAAATGCCTAATTATAAATAAATAACATAAAAAGAAATAGATCCCGGGAAATAATGTAATCGCATACTAGAGTCGGACAAGATGTCTTGCAAAGAAACCGGCTAAACTTTCCTGATTTATGAGGCTGGCATGATCAAGAAAAGGGAAAGCCCATGTGGGACTGTGTTGACCTACATGATACACTAAAAAAAAACAAAGTAATTTTTACAGCCAAAATAAAATTAGCGATTGAAATCAATAAGTCATCACTACATTTGCAAACCGAAAATAACACTTTCGTACACACATTATAGGCGCGAATACTTCACGCAAAATAACAAAGAGCTGCTCTGAGCCACAAAACATTAGCGACGAAAGATAATTCGTCGCCAATTTGCCGACAAAAAATAGCAACAAAAATAACTCTTCGTTGAGAAATTCATCGCAAATCCAATCGGCGCCCAAAAAAAAAAAAAACAAAGAATTTTAGCGAAAAAAAATAGTGATGAAATATAATCGCAGATAATGAAGACGAAAATAAGAAACAAAAAAATTGGCTCAACCATCTGTACGCCTACACGGTTCGCCTAACTCTGTCTGTGCCCTGGCGTTTTTTCGGTGCTAATTGACTTAAAAAAAAGGATTTGTAGCACAAAAATAGCACGTGTGTCAAAACAGAACCCTACCCCCACATATCAACCTAGAACACCTTGCGCTTTACACGTAGCCATGAGCACATCTCAGGTCATGGTAATAGCGCGAAACTGCCTTTTAATTAGCATACCCCCTGTGCCCCTTTTCGCGCTAGATAATGCGTGACACACACATCTGTCGAATTTTTCTCTGATTATGACTTTGTGAAAGGTGTTTAAAAATGCACATAAGAAAAAAAGACGAATAAACTGCTACGATCATAATATCATCGCCCCAATATCGTTGCAAAATAGAGACGAACTCTAGGTAGTACACTAATTAGTTCAGAAGACGCACCCCTAAGCAGTCTTCGAAT
>JAGVVM010005880.1:0-21035 GCA_019149425.1 Psidium friedrichsthalianum
CATATGCGAGCAAAACGATTTCTAATATCTCTAGCCAATCAGGGCAGCATTATAGATCACTAACCGAGTTGTTTTTTGAAGTTGAATCCAACAAAGCCCAAAGTTTTTGCTTGTGTGTAGGAACTATTCCTCGAACGCAGTAAATCCAATCACAAAGCTATTCACCCCTTTCGTTATGATAACCTTATGCATCGGCAGTTTTGGGTTCCCTAGGGCAATGTCCTAGTAATGTTTTAGTTCCAATAATATTTCTATAACATGATTTTGTCTGATTATATTTTGAGAACAGTTTTAACAAAAAAGCCCATTTCGTAACGCAACCAAATTTCTATACCCAAAATAGAAAAAGGACTAATGCTTTGGTACGATCCTAAAATTCTATTCTCAATGCATTTGATTTATTATAAAATGTCAGGTGTCACGGCAATGTGCGGTTGCAACTCTAGACCGGGCGACAATCGAGATTGCAGGCAGCGATCCAGCGTTCGAAAGACCGCAGCGGCTGACCGACACATCTAGGAGTATTAGTTCTTCTTTTTGTTCCGAGAACCAAGAAGCTATTTTTTTCTTGCTTCTTGTTTCCATTTCCAAATTTGTTCTCTGGATAATTCGTCTGTGGGAACAAAAATTGTAACTGCCGTTACTAACAAATTTTTTTTTTTATTTTTTTGTTCTCGAAAACAAAATAATAGAAATCAGAAAATATGAAGTGTTACCAAACGGGCCCTTACGTGTATTGATTTAACCTGAATTTTATTCTCGTGTTGGATTTTATGGCGCTTGTTGGGCTTCAAGCTTGGTACAAGGGTGCTAGGGCGTTCTCCTTTTCCCCATCTTATTGGGTTTTCTGAGTTGGGATAATGGTCTTTGCAATGGCCCATCTCTGCCCAAGTGCCAAGCCACGCGCCTCTTCTAATTCGTGATTTACTCGGTAAGGAATGAATCGTGTCCATCGTCCATTCGTCCTGACCCCTTCTTCGCGTGTGGCTAGGGATGTGTCGAACGCTGTGGGCTGGCCTTGCTAGGCTTGGGCACCGTGCGACGAATGGATACTGCCCACATGATACGACATACAGTCAAAGCGTTACCGAAAGATAAGAATGGGACCATACGATCTAACAAAACTAGGCAGATCTCTCGAGGCAATACGTAGGGTTTTTGTTCGTATCATTGCTGCTAATATGCGTTAGATTGTGAGGTATACGATTGAGTCTGGCGGAAGAAGGCGTGCATGGCTTCAGCTTGCTTTGAACATGAGGTGTGGAACCCGAGTGCTTCTCCGTTTCGGTTCAACATACGATTGAATCGAGAACGAAGAGAGGTCCGACAAAGAACAGAATCTCTCCAAGGATACGTGAAAAACTCTCCCGCAAAAAGTCAAGACAATCGCTGGGGCTCGGGTTGCGGTGATCCAAATCGGAACTTGGAACTCTCTGAATCCTGAATTGTACATTTTGTTTCATTTTGTTCGGGAATATCTCCTCGATAGAAGCCGCAAGAATTGAATACTAAAAACGATTTCCCTGCCGCTAAGTTGACAACCCTATCTTTGCCCGTCAAAATATCTTCCCGGAGTCTCCTTCAGCCAAGCAAAAATAAGAAAGAGAAGAAACCAAAAAAAAAATAAAAAAAAAATAAAAAACGAAAATCGTCCCCCAAACATTCACACGTGTCGTTCGTCTTTTCAAAGAGCATATGCGGCTTTCTGCGCTTGACCTTTGGAGCTTATGTTCAGTTGAGACTTCGGTATCATCGACAAGATTCGTTCATGCGTCGGGGGCATGAATTCTTTAGAATTTACATGAATTTGACCCCGGCAAAAGGTTGCCAACTTGCGCGACAGCTTTAGAGCCGACGCTCGACCGAGGGAAGAAAAAACGGAAAGATTTCGAAGTTTGCCGACGATGATCACGAGGGAATTTTTTTCAAAGCCGCGAGGAGCACCGCCACCGTCCCCCCGATCGCCACGTGCGCCGTTGACGAAGACGAACTGCGGCGAAATTGGCTCCATCGTGCCTCGAAGCCATCCGGCCACTGGACGCCTCACACGTACGCCGTCCGCAATCAAAGCGAGGCGGCCACCCGAGGAGACCGGCCACGTGTCGCGATCGGGGCCGTCGCCGTGTCCCCCTCGATTCCTTGGGAGATCTGACGTATCCGATTGCGGCCGCGCCTACCGCAATCCCCGGGTCGGGGCTCTACACGTGCGCACGTGCGGGGGCACAAGTGTGTGGCGTGGATGGCCTCCCCGGGGACGAGGAGAGGAGAACTCCAACTCCAACTCCAACTCCAACTTGGTTGCCTCGCCGTGGGGCGACTTCCCCCGCCGAGCTAAGTGGCGCCTCCGCACTGCACCACTTCAACTGCGATGGCCATGGCGAACGTGAAGGAGCGTCTTGCCGTACCTTAAAAAAATATAAACGATGAAAAATCGTTATTATTAATTAAAATCGGGTCAATCTATTTAATAGCTGGCATTTTCGGCTTATACTCCATATTATGGATAGAGCTAACGTGAGCATGAGACTTTGGTTGGAACTAATGGGGACCGGGCTTCGTTCATATCAAGTCGACAATGGTTTTTTTTTTTTTTCCCAATTACTAATTGAGACTATTTGTTTCCATAATCTTCTTTGTCAAATGAATTTTTTTTTTAAAAATACATGAATGAGCAGTGTTTTAGTAAATTGTTTTTTGCATGGACGACATTGTAATGAACCGTGTGGAAAACCTTTGTCCATGGCTGACGTTTTTATTTTTTAATATGAAATCGATTATATAACAATTTTTGGGTGACTGTTATGTAATTAAAAATTATTATGAGCCCACTCTTTTAAGAACCCGTGACTCGCAATATAATGCAATTCTCACAGTCACTTAAAAATGTCATGCTAGCAAAGTCTTCTTTATTATGAGATGTCGAACTTTTGGATTGACCAATTTTCACTATATGCATGCAAAATTTTTGTCTATGTATTTGAAGTGAATAATTAGCATTTTGTCTTAATGTTGTGTATATTCTTAACACTCCCCTCAAAATGAATACTAGGATACTAAGAGGGGTAAACAATAGTATTAAGAACTATGACATTTACGCCCCGTTTATTTCGCGAAAAATGTGACGTTTCTAAAAAATGTTTTCTAGGAAAACGACGATATTTTTCGGTATTTAGCTAGAACCTGAAAATTGACTAGAAAATATTTTTGGCCGTTAGGTTAAAAAAAAATCAATTCCCCCGTACATGCCTTTTAATAATTCTTTTTATTGTTGTAAATCGATTTTTTTAATTATTTTATTTTATCTTTTAATAATTCTTTTGGGAAGAGCGGACACAAAAGTCGGCGCTCCAGAAGATCTACTAGAAATTTCTTCCGAATTGTCCATGCATCAACCCCTAGAGAACAAGAAACCCCATGAAGTTTACGCTCATTTTAAAACTAAGGTGGGAGCTCAAAACAGTGATGGGCCAGATGGGATCAGTTACGTAAGAGAAGCGCAAGCTCAATCCTCGCCACTTTCTTCATCAATACTTATCACGAGTTGGCCCCAATCGATGCCCCATGTTTGCTCAAAATGGCCAAAAAAGTATTCATTTTATTTTCTTATATCATCATCTTTTGGGTTTCTTGTGAAAATTAAGAAAAGCTGGTCCCACAAATGGTGAAAGTCTAAGGATGAACCAGAATAAAATAAGGCGTGAAATCAGGTAAGGCGACACTTAATTCGGCCGTCGCAAATGCGAGGCCTGAGACGAGTCGAGTCGAGCGGAGCCAGGATGCAGGAATTGAAGTCAGAAGCGTCCATGTTCATTGGTCGGGTGGGCTGTGCTGACCGGTGAAGGTGAAGCGGGGAGGAGGTTGCGGAAAATCTCAGCCATGTAATGTCCTCTCTCTTTTATTTGTGGTTGGTGAAATTTCAGACTAATCTTCTGTCCTAATTTTTTTATGAGTTAGGCACGGAATTGTGATTGCTCGGACTAAACTAGTAAGATCTCGCATCGACGTTTAAATGAATCAATCATTCACGTGGATCCCGCTTGTTCAAGCACCTCTTTCGAGCTTGCCAGAGTACTCCACAACTAATGCTGATATCACATGGGAGAGTGAATTTCTTCGTATAATGAGTTAATGTAAATAGACAGAATCAATTTGTTTATGTTTTTATTGTCGACAGAGATATAAATCAAGAAAATAGAACATGTGGTTCTCAACAGTATATCCTCCGCTCGGGAAAATCTCTTCAATTTGAAATTCGTTGCTCCTTCCGAACTTTATATATCATACAAGAGGGCATTAGATTGGACATAAGGTTTAATGTCCTAAAGAAACATGTCTGCCCTAGAAATAATAAGAGAGCCCTAGGCTGCGTAGTCATCGCGCTGGTGACGCCTGTCCCCGGAACTTCTCCACCTCTATATAAATCCAACGCCCACCCCCAACCTGTCTTCACAATCAATCTCTCTCTCTGATCAAATCTGTTCCAAGTGACCATTTGCCACCTATCGCGCACACACTCCTCCTCCTCCTCCTCTTCTTCTTCTTATTCTTCGTGGTGGTCGTCGTCGACCATGACCTCGTCATTCTCTGCATCATCGCCTTCTCTCCTCCTCGTTCTCTTTGTACTCTCTTATCTTCTCCTTCTCGTGCTCCTCCAATGGCGTCGCCAGAAGGGCGGCGAGAACAAGCGCCGCCTCCTCCCTCCCGGCTCCATGGGCTGGCCTTACATTGGAGAGACCCTCAAGCTTTACACCCAGAACCCCAACGCCTTCTTCTCCATCCGCCAAAAACGGTACCACACACACGCCCCGCATAATACTGCTTCTTTCCTGGGAGCAGGCTCTTATGTCGTCACATCGTATGCATGTGTGTTCTTGTATCAGGTACGGGGATGTGTTCAAGACGCACATCCTGGGGTGTCCGTGCGTCATGGTGACGAGCCCCGAGGCGGCGAGGGTGGTGCTGGTGAGCCAGGCGCAGCTTTTCAAGCCGACGTATCCGGCGAGCAAAGAGCGAATTATCGGACCAAACGCCATCTTCTTTCACCAAGGGGCTTATCACTCCCGGCTCAAGAAGCTCATTCAGGCCTCGCTCCTTCCTTCTTCCATTAAAGGGTCTGTCTCCGAGATCGAGCGCATCGTCGTCGCGCTTTTGCCCGCTTGGAGAGATCGCTCCGTCATCACACACGTTGCACGAAATGAAGATGGTACGTAGCGCTACTTACGGGTCTCGTCTTCTGTTTCCATTCTTTTATTTTTTTATTCTCTGCTTCTCTTGGAGGTATCGTAGACGACAATGAAGAAGAAGAATAATCTCTTCAAAGCTTTGATCAAACTAGTTTTTGACTGAATCTGTTTTTCACTTGTTTATTTTTTCATCTTGGGTTGTGCCAGTTTGCTTTCGATGTGGCAATAAGTTCGGTCTTCGGAGGCGAAGTGGACCTCGAAGTGAAGAGCATCAAACACCTGTATCAACGCCTCACGGAGGGTTACAACTCCATGCCTCTGGATCTTCCCGGAACTCCCTTTCACAAAGCCATGAAGGTGAATCGAAATAATAACAACAAATTCCCCTGAATCTTCGAGACAGATTCTGAGTTTTGCTAATGGTTATGAGTATTGTCGACACTTACAGATTCTGGGTTTGCCTGCAGGCAAGGAGTCTCTTGAACGAGACACTGAGGGGGCTGATAGAGAAGAGAAGAAGGGAGAGCGACAAGGGCGAGAGTGGAGGCTTGTTGGAGGTCTTGCTGAGGGCTAAAGACCCCAAAATGGACCAGCTCACTGATTCGCAGATCGCTGACAACGTGATCGGCGTCATATTCGCGGCTCACGACACCACCGCGAGCGTGTTGACGTGGGTACTCAAGTACTTGCATGATAACAGCCATGTGCTCGAAGCTGTGACCGTGAGTTCCCCAACTCCATCTTCCTCCTCCTCCTACTGTTGTTCGTCCAGTGTTTCTCGTGTTGGGAGGGGAAGGAAACGAAAAACGGCTCTTGAAATCTCCACACCTCACAAATTTTGTGGTGGCCCATATCTGCTTTCAATTCAAGGTGTTGTTAGGTCACGTAATCGTTCTCGCTTATGCACACCGTGTATGGTCGGTGGATTTTTCACGCCGTTTCGAGATTTTTTTGACATAATTTTCATCCTTTTTGAACCAAGAGAATTCAGATTTCTAAGGAAGATTCCGCAGATCATTCTTGAAAAAAGGAGTATATATTTGATGGTACATATCAAATTATTTCAAGGAGGAGGATTCGCCCTGTAGAGAGATATCTATTCCTAAGATAATACGCAGAATGCGATTCTTATTGTTATCTTCTTTTGATACATATATTAAAACAAAATCTACCGACATATGTTTTCAGAGGGAGCAGAGGGAATTCGACGACGCAAACTGGTGGAGTCGAACCGCAGTCTTACTTGGGACGACACTAGACGGATGCGATTGACAAGCAGGGTATTAAATCTACCCTAATTTAAGGATGTGTACTTTAGAGAAAATAGTCCATTACTATGGCTTCAACGACGCTTCGGTGCTAATATGATTAACATGGTAATGATCAGGTGATTCAAGAGACATTAAGGACGGCAAGTATACTGTCCTTCACATTTAGAGAAGCAGCGGAGGATGTGGAGCTCGAAGGGTACGTGATCCCAAAAGGTTGGAAGGTCCTACCTCTATTCCGAAGCATCCACCATTGCGAAGATTTCTTCCCTCAGCCCGACAAGTTCGACCCTTCGAGATTTGAGGTGTTTTAAGCTCTCACTGCATATACCCCATAAAAACAAATTCATGCTATCTTTTTCCTTTTTCCCTGCTATTATACTACATTGTCTAGCAAGTAATTTGTAAATTCATGTCGCGTCAAGAACTGCCCACCCCCTAACCATTTTATCCTGCGATTCACGTCGAAATTCGGGATCATCTACTCGATGGAGTAATATTCATGCCGCGTGAAGAAGCGCCACCCCTAACCTTTCTTCCCGCGATGCACGTCGAATTCGGGAAGGATGTATCTACTTGACGGAGTTGTGCGTTATGTCAAGACACGACCTGAACAAGATACTGTCTATGGAGAATGTTGTCAAGATTCTTCAGTTCAGTGTCTCTTCTTCCGGCAGGGTTATTAGCCTCCTCGGAGTTGTCCCTTTCATCAATATCTGTCTTTATATCTGTTTAGAGATCTTATGTGTATACTATTTCTAGGGATGTTGCTCGTGAAACCTATGAAGTATCCACCACGTGAGTTGCTTTTGTAAGTAGCAAACTCGCCATGAAGCTGCTTTCCAATTGGAAGTGTGTCCGTGTCATGTCTCCCTTTTTTTTTCTGATTGAGACACTAGTATTAGTTTGGGTAAAAATGATGGATGGATCGCGTCCCTTCAGGCGCTCGTCTAAATTTGTTATTCCTCGACACCGGTTGATCATGGCGGCGAACCGACTTCATGCTCCTAGATAAGTATCGAATACTACGAAACAATTTCATGCTTCTAGACAAGTATCGAGCACTACACTCGTTATATTATCGAGCATGCAGATGATGTACAACTTTCGAGGGGTCATGAATTGATCTAATGTGTGATTTTGGCGCAGGTGCCGCTGAAGCCAAACACGTACATGCCGTTTGGTAACGGAGTGCACTCTTGTCCTGGCAGCGAGTTGGCTAAGCTGGAAATGCTCGTCCTCCTCCATCATCTTACCATCTCTTACAGGTTCTTATGTATTGTTTATACGTAACTTTGAAGCATTTACATATTGACACAAATACATCTGACATACATACGTATCACAGCGTTAAGTACGATACATGTTCAAATCTCAAATGCCAACAAGTTAGAAGGTTTAAATAATAAGAGATAAGATGAAGGTTTGCACAATCTCTCGATGTTTATCCTATTTATTTTAGATTGGCTTTAACGTAACGAGTCTAGGCAAAATGATGGTCGAGAACCGATCGCATGGGAGGACCATACACGTGTCCTTCATGCACGACGCAATAGTCAAAACACAATCCTCGTCTCTTTGCATGGGATCCAAATTAACTTCGAGACCTTGAAAACCTAGTGATGATGTCTTGTCACGTTATGACTTTTTTTCCCGTCCATTGTTTTTTTCCCGTTACCAAGCAACCTCAAAAATTGAAAAATCACTTTTGTTTTCTTCGGTAAAGACCAAACGATTGCCGTCCTCATTTTTCAATCTCATGGTTGGTCAAATATCCACCATACCATCGAGGTCCATTTCTGTCGGCATGTGTAAGATTCTCCGCACCTAATGATTGCATAGCATTAAAATGAAGGGCGCGGCATATAATTGCCACTTGTAGAGTCTCACTTCTTCACACGTAATAAAAATTTCTTTATAAAGGTAAAGCTGAATGAAAATTATGTAATTTTCTCTTTTCAAGAATGTTGATTTCGAAAGCAGCTCTATTTATTTTAATTTCTCCCAAAAAAATCTGCTCATTTTTGTGCACACACGACCAACTTGTCACGAGCACAAAAGTGACGAAGCAGCTTATTGTCACAAGCATGCAAGTCGTACGACATGTAACTTAAATAAGTAGGGACCAATCAGCTGAACTGGAGGTTGAACCTAGTCGGTGTTTTTGATTTTCCCAATCTCATTTTTGTTATATTTTTTTTTTTTCTCATCATCATTTGCAGATTCCGACGGGGAATCGTCCCCTCACCTCCATAGCCGTCGCAATCGCTTCTGTATTCCCGAAAAATTTCTGATTTTCAAATCAAAGATTTTCTGATCCTCACTGAACCAATTGCATGCTGGGAGTTTTTAAACGAGGGACCAAGATGGACAGCAGTAGTACTTATTGGTTTTGTAAAAGTGCAGTGTTGTTCTGAACTCCACCACTCTTGCAATCCCGACAAAAAAAAAAAATCAAATCTTTAAGCCACGTAAATTTATCCGCCATAGATATTTATCCACGTAGGAAAAAGAAGGGGCTGTACCAAATCTCATCCTGGTCTTGTTCGGCTGCAGGTGGGAAATCGTGGGGGAGGATGATGGGATCCAGTATGGGCCTTTTCCTGTACCCAAAGGAGGCCTACCCATTCGGGTCTCGGGTCCGACCATGGAACGAGATGATGGGGGACCGGATCATCTGATGTAATAATGTAATATGTATGCGTTCAAGGGTTCCAATTCAAGACCCGTTCAAGGCTTTTCATTACGCTTCTTTCTTGGTTTATTGGAGGAATTGGCCATTTAAGTTTTAGGATGATCGCTCTCCATCTTCTTTCTTCGATTCATGTAAAGCGCAATGTTAGCGAAGACAAAAGGGGGACGGCAGCAGATGCAGTCGAAACCTCCAAAAATGCTCACTGGGTGAATGAAAAGGATGCAAACTCATCTTGTAATCTCTTCTTTCCTTGGTCATCCCTTTCCTGCAGCTCTAACACGACATAACAGTTGTGTGCTCAAGACAACGATTGGTGGCGTCTCACTCAGACTCATAACCAAACGAATTCGGCCTTGGCATCTCAGTGTACCTGGGACGTAGACTTAGAGGGGGCGCGAATCGTCCACGTAAGCGCACTGTGCACAGTCATATCACCCGACGTGGACGACTAACCATGCCAAGTTGGAGATGTGGGTTCGAATGCTGGCTAGAGCTATCCGAAGAGACGTGATTTAAAAAAGATCCCCGTATTGCGGCCATGACACTATTTGTAAGGCAGTGCGCAGTAAAGTCCGACACATTTGCTCAAGGAGATTACTAAGAGGAAGTCCAAATCTAAGCTCGTTTGTAGCACCCTCATTTCAGATGCCACCATCAGAGCCACCATCAGAGCCATGACGATCAGTCGCCACATCTATTCATTCTTATTATAAATATTTACTTTCATGCAGCGGAAGGTCTCCTTTAAGGTAAGGGAAGGAGGAAGATATAGTGATTACCAAGGAATTTAATTGAATACATCGATCTCAGTAAACATATGAGGATAAGGTCACATAAGATAGTCGTCAGTTGTGAGCTTATTTATTTACATCGATTGGCATGGATCTAGACATAAGGAGACGATCACCTAGGATTGACATAGTACCTAGCCAGCTTCGTGTATAGTATACATGTATATATGTATATATATATTATATATATATATATATATATATGCTGCTTAACGTCTCCTACCCTAAAAGCCATCCAAAATGCGCGCAATCTTCGCCAAGATTTGCGGACTTCCAAAATATCACATTGCTAGCCTGTCCGGCCCCACCTAAGATGCTGCTTCAGTTGGCCCACCTCTTGCTGCACCATCACTCAGAGCATCCCCACTGTCGTCTTGTCGTCCTCATCAAAGAACTCACGAGATATCAAGCCTCGCGTATCCACCGATATTGACATATCGACCCAAACTGAATTTCTTGGTGGGCCATGCCCATTGCTACATTGATGACCAATGTGGAGATAACATGAGTGACTGTAATGCCAGGGGCGTTGGAAGCTCAAAGTCCTATGACTAGTAGTGATAGAGATGGGAAGGCCGTAGCGGGATCCCGAGAGTATCAAAATCGAGCCCATACCTATTAGTCTAAAGAAGACATCAATACCACAAGTGTCAGTAACTGAGCGAGAAAAATTCAATCCTCTTACACTCGCTTGGTTTATCGTACTGCTCTAATCCACATCATTACATAAATAGTTCTGTAGATTTAGTGAGTGATTGCCCTTCAAGCCTAATTATGTGACATATGAAGGTTCAATATGAGAATATGTATGTATGCTCACCTACGCACCATGCTTATTTTGCCATGCCAGAGTTCAAGTACAACTCATAACACTGTTACATTTCCCGGCTTTACCGCCGACTCTTATGGTTGACTCCCTCACCATGAGCTTCTTACTCTGAGGCATCACGTCTCATACCATGCGACCCTCTTGGCACCACCAACCAAGGCATCCTGACTCCCGTTAAGAATATTTGTCATGTTCCATTGTGGTCCTCAACCCCTTACACCAAGTGTATGAATGCTATGCAATGTCATGCTTTATTATGGCAATATTAGCAGCAGGGACCACTAAAATTCCAGATTAGGAGTAACTTAGTACATGAGTTGACATTGTCAGAATGTATAGTTAGAATGTATAGGCTTGTAGGCTTTTCTTCTTTCCCATTGATCCCGCATAGGAAGAGCACTAAGCTCTTTCCCCTTCCACTCCTATATAAAGGCTTCTCTTGTATATTGTTCACACATCATTTGATGAAGAGAAAAATACTATTCTCTTTTTATTTTTCTTTCTTATCATGGTATCAGAGCCAAGTTCATTGTTTAAAAGTATCCTCTGCGGTTGCCATAAATTAAATCTTCCACATCAGAAATTAAGACAATAGGCTCATTGTTTTAAGAGTATGCTCTGCGGTTGCCATAATTGGATCTTCCGCATCAGAAATTAAGACAATGAGTTTAGAGCTATTAAGCCGCCACTCTTGCTTGCCTTAGTCAAGTTTCCACGTATTCGTGCCTCTATAATTTCTTTGCATTTTTCATTTTTCTTTCATTTTCTAGAAGCTTACTTTGTACCTCTAATCCGTGCTTCCTGCACCCGGTCAACCTAACACCATGGGCGATTCTAGTGACCCGATAGATGTCAAGCTCGATGGTTCTAACTATTTACTCTGGAAGACATCGGTCATGGTTGCACTAGTTTATCGAGACTTATTCGACCATGTTGGAGGCTTCCGTCTTTGTCCCGTCACACTCACGGACACTGACTCATCTAGCCATCTCCTGAGGCGATTAAGCAGCGTGTCACTGAAATTCGGGCATGGACAGTTGCTGATCGAAAGACGTGGGCTATTCTCTTTGGTTCTATTGATCCTGCTCTTCGCCCATAATTTTCTCAAATAGTGGGGAGCGAAGCGTTTGTGGGATCAGCTTGCTGGGATGTTCCCTCAAAATTGGGTATATTAGTCTATCAGGTGGAGCAAGAGATTTATTATACTACTCGAGGATCTTGCTCCATTCGGGACTTCTATAATTACATGTATTCCCTCTGGAGTCAGTTGGATATTCTTGCTCCTATTCTCTGCCCGACATGCTTGGATTGTACTTAGTGCCCATCTACTCGACTTCAAGCTCAAGATAGATATCGTCTGCATGCTTTCCTTATGAAGCTTAGCTCTCCTTATGAAGGTATTCGCGGCCAGCTTTTCCATCGTTCTCCTAGACCATCTCTCCTTAACGCCGTCAAGGAACTGCAGTCTGAGGAAACTCGTCTCGATCTACTTTCCTCTTCTACAGTTTCTAATTTCACAAATGTTTTGGCTACTCCACCACGTTCTCTACCTACTCGTGGCTCTCGCCGCCCTTCATGTGCCTATTGTCACCGTCTTGGTCATGATGAGTCACACTGTTGGTGAAAGTAGAAGGATGTTTCGCGCCCTCCTATGCCACTACATCCTATTCAACATTCTATCTCATCTTCACTGGCTCGGCTAGTCATTTGGCTTCTTCCTCTACAGATGACCGTGTTGCTGGTCTTGAAGCTTAACTTGCTCGATTGAGTCCTTTGCTTGGTTTCTTTTCCTGGCTCCAGTACTCCTATAGCTATTTCTTCTATTGGTAACACAACTGCGGCTACTCCCTCTTCAGGTGATTCTTCTACTACCTGGATACTTAACTCAGGAGCTGCTAGACATATGTTTGCTTCCGTTGCTTGTCTCATTTAGCTCTCTGAGCTCAAGCATTCAACGCATTTCTTTACAACTGATGGTTCTCCTCTCCTAGCTACCCAACGGGGTACTCTCACCGTCCTCTCGGATTTCAGTGTCCCTGATCTGTTACATGTTCCTTCTCTAGCTCTTAACTTATTATTTGTTGGACAGCTTACTGATGTTGGTTATATTGTGAGCTTTACTGACAGCTCTTATTTTGTACAGGATAGTTTGAGTAGCTGACGATTGGCAGGGGCAATAGACGGGACAGACTCTATACTATATAACATCTCCATGGCATCAACGTCCTGGGCATATTCCTTCTTCTCATCTTACCGTCCTTCATCAACAAGGTGCTCTAGCTCCTATTTCTTCTACTAGTCTTCCTCCTTGTTCTATCTCTCCTTTAGCCAAACAATCTACTAAGCCTTTTCCTATCAGTAACTTTAGATTTACTGCTATTTTTAATCTTATCCATTCTAATATATGGGGCCCTGCCCCGCTCTCTTCTAAGGGTGGTTTTAAATATTATGTCTCATTTATTGATAATTATTCTCGTTATATATGGGTCTATCTTATGCGTCAGCGCAGTGATTTCTTTTCCATTTATCAGTCTTTTAATCCATGGTTTCTACCTAGTTTAACAAGAAATCAAAGTTTTTCGATCTGACTCGGGGCGAGAATATCTCTCGGGGTGTTTTCGTTCTCTCTTGGCTAGTAATGGTACACTTTCTCAGTTATCATATCCTAGGGTTCCAGCTCAGAATGGGGTTGCTAAACGAAAATACCGTCATATTTTTGGAAACTACTCGCGTTCTTTTACTTGCTGTTCCTACTGAGCTTTGGGTTGAGGCCCTTCTCACAACTGTTCATCTTATTAATCGCTTACCCTCGTCCGTTCTAAATCAAGATATCCATTTTTATCGTCTTCAGTCTCGATCTCCCAATTATACTCATCTGCGAGTTTTTGGGTGCACTCATTTTGTCATCCTTCCACCCTCTGAACTTACAAAGCTCACCACTCGCTCTATCTCGTGTGCATTCTTGGGTTACAGCACTGAGTATAAAGGTTATTGTTGTTATGACCCAAACACGCGAGTGTATGTATCTCTCGCAATGTACATTTCATGATGTCTCTTTCTTTCGCCAACGTTATGAGCATTCTTACAGCACCATGCTTTTGCTATTTTCCAAACACGCCTACTACTCATGAGGCTGATTCTTGGGTTTACAGCATTCAATGACATAAGAGGGATGATCGTATATAGAGTTATTTTCAGCATAATTTTTCCATGAAGGATCTTGGACTGCTGCGTTATTTTCTTGGGTTTGAGATTACTCGTAGTTCGCATGGTATCCTTCTTTCTTAGTAGAAGTATACCGCTGATATTCTCTCCAGGGCTACTCTCTCCGACTCACGCACTGCTATTACTCCTATTGAATTGAATCAGAAACTTCGTTCGGATGACGGGGAACCTCTTTCTGATGTGACCCACTATCAAACTTTAGTTGATAGTCTTGTATATCTTACTATCTCTCGACTCGATATTGCTTATGCTATTCTTGTTGTTAGTCAGTTTGTTGTTGCTTCTCGTATAGTTCATATGCTACTATTTTGAGGGTCTTGCACTATCTTTAGGGCACTTTAACGTGTTCTTTGTTCATGCCATCTTCTTTTGCCCTCAAATTACGTGCCTATTTTGATGCTGATTGGGCTTCCAATATGACTGATCGCAAGTCTGTCATTGGCTATTGCATTCTTCTTGGCGATTTTCTCATTTCTTGGCGTGCTAAGAAACAACATATTGTCTCACATTCTTCTATAGAGTCTGAGTATCATGCTATGGCCGACACTACTGTTGAGATTATTTGGCTTCGACGCTTACTTGCTAACATGGTTTTCACTTTCGGATCCCATTTCCTTTATATTGTGACAACAAGAGTGCCATCCATATTAGCGCGAATCCAGTCTTTCATGAGCGTACCAAACACATTGAGATCGACTGTCATATAACTCGTCATCATCTCCAAGCTCGCACCATTTCTCTTCCCCTTGTTGGCACTGAGAATCAGTTTGCAGATTATTTTACGAAGGCTCTTACATCACAACGCTTTCTATTTCTTCTTTCTGAATTTTCGTTCTTTGATCCATCTTGAGTTTAAGAGGGGTGTTAGAATGTATAGGCTTGTATGCTTTTCTTCTTTCCATTGATCCCACATAGGAAGAGCACTAAGTTCTTTCCCCCTTCTAAGCCTATATAAAGGCTTCTCTTGTCCATTGTTTCACACACCATTTGATGAAGAGAACCAAGTACCATTCTCTCTTTATTTTTCTTTCTTATCAGACATAACGTCTCAATGAAATTAGAATATGTCATGTTTACATTACCTTGTGTCGCTTTATTTTGTTGCACAGCAAATCCAGTTTTACTTATTATGGCCATGGACATACTCTATGCATTACGCCATATATAACTACGAGAAAATCGCGTATACCTACAGATTTAGAAGTTTAAATGCATGGCGATCTACTCAATTAGTTCAATCCATGACTATGATGTCTCCTTCGTTCATTCGTGAGTTCAACCCCAAAGTTTGGGAGTTTAATCACTAATTCATCCCAAATGTATTCATAGAACCAACATGCCCCATACCCCATATCGAAATTTAGACTACTCACTATTCGGTCAGCAACTCACGATGATTAGCTAAACTATTAGAAGTCTCAAGCATTCGGTTTGACAAACGATCTCCATGACATCCTTACCTAAGCAAATAAAAATAACACTCTCATCATCCCCTACGAGAGGGATTAACAGCATGCAGGCTTGATCTTGAGCTTTCAAGTTGTAGATAGTGGGATTCTATTTCCTTTTCATTTTTTTTTCAAGCTAAGAATCCTCACAACTCCTCCTATCCAAGCTAATTCCCATTGTCTCTCTTTCATCTTCTGTCCTTATAACCATGGCTGATAGTATCATAGGACAAGGGAGTGAGAGGAAAAGAATTTCACTCGCCTTAGCTGTTGTCAACGATGCTGCAGCTCGGCTTCCGGCGAAATCCTCGGTGGTTAAGGGCATTGAAGGGTAAACTGGGTGAGAGCTTTACAAGGGTCTCTTGCAGCTTCTCACGATAAAAAAAAATGGAGTCTTGGGATGCTATCTTCCTCTGCCTCGACGCTACGCGGAGTAACGCAAAGAAGAGAACTCCTCATGATGATGTTTTCTTTCCCAAGTTTTAAATGTCTTTTTTTAGAGAGGTTATTGCCAAGTGTTACCCTTCCTCTTATCCATCCATACAGCTATTGTCCATGCATGGCACCATTTTCATTTGAGAATTTGGTGTGGTTATCCCATTTTCCAACACTACTGACTCATACTATGTGGAAAGATGAGTTTCTTTCCTATGTCTTATCCTGTTACACATATCTAGGTCCCAAATTCAGTATAGTCCTTGGATCAACATATTCGGAGGGTCATCTCTACTTCAGTTCATCCATTGCACACAATCATATTTTTTTTGCCTGGCAAACTTCTTACTTGCGTCCAACGTCTTCCTTTGTTTTAAATTCTTGATTTACTTTTCCAATTGGCTACTTAGGCATGTGATGAAAGTAACTCAGTCCTGCAATGTTGGAACATCGTCAGTTGTTAATTTTCATTCCCCGTAGACTCACTCGTGCGTCGATCTCTCATTATTTCGCCTACGTCCTCACTTGTATTCTCCGCCACTTTATCCCAATACAATTTGAGACTCTTTAGGGCAGTCGTTCACATGTGTAGCATGACATTTGGACACGAAATTGATGTTTGTGGATTCGTGTGCGCACAAAATGAATTCTGATCGTTGACAATCAAATTCTCACGACATTACAAGTTTGAGCGTTAAATACGTTATTCGCAGTGTACGCAACTAACACAGACGTATAGACTGTCCGAGAGTGAGACCTTAAATCGAAATTGACCGAATTCACCCCTCGTTTTTTGCGATAGACATGTCCGGAACCGTGGATATAGTAGTTGTGATTTCTAGAGCTCGTTAATTTAGAATAATGGTTAGTCCCTGAGGTTCGTTGTGGCTCAAACCTGATCAATTGCTTTGGCTGCAATTCCAGAAGTGTCTCATCGGTCCAGTCCCCATTATTCTTGTCTGCGTCGATCAAGTGTCAAATCAATCTAATCCATTCAGTCATCTATCAACAATCAATAGTCGATATACTAAAAGGTTAATCAGACGGTCATCCACTCATCTATAACTCATACCTCCCGCACCTACTACTACTTCCCATGACCTTTGTCTATCTTGTTCTTCCCATAACTCATACACTTCCTTTCATATCTCTTTATTTTCTTCCCCCCCCCCCATTCGGTTAAGAGACTCCTTCCCATCTCACTCTCTCCCTCACGAATCCCTTCTCCTTTTTGCCAAAGCATACTCCCATGCTGCCGAGAGGAGTACTTCTTCTCGAATTTCAGCGCGTTATCTGACTTGAAATCGCATCGTCGGCTCATCCGGGAGTCCCAAGCGATCCCTTTTTCTCGGCTATGCGACTGTAAGGATCTGGGACGTTTTGGTCTAAAGGTAGGTTTGGTAATAAAAATTTCATCTAGAATGCTCGGGTTTCATAGATCATGTTGACATGGGTGTGTCTTGTCGTTGGGAGTCAATGCTCCATCACGCCATCCCCCGCTATACAAAATGCCGATGCCGCTCGTGACCTCCGTACCCCTCACTCACCTCATTTTCATTCTTTCTAGGTCTATAGAGATTACCTTGGACCACCCTAGATATCCCAGGCTCACTCGGATGATTGCCCCCTTCGAAGCTGTCGATTTCGCTGGAGAACGCACCGTGCTTCCGCGTCGGTTGCTGTAGGGCTTTTAATCGATTTATCATAGCCCTTGCACTCCTGTGCCTTCAGAGCAGTTAAGGTCAGTGCACTGACCTCTAGACCCGCCTAAGAATGTCTTACGTGGTGTGAACGAATATGTAGGCTCTAGGTGCTTGGTTGGTATGAGGTATTGGTTAAGAGTTCACGCGATTTCGTATGGCTCGCTTTTGAGCCGGTGTATTTGACTAACTGATCTCTTAGGAGCCGCGATAGTTACTATTCATCATCAATTTGTACACAACTGTTTCATACTTTCGCAAGATTGATAGGTTCTTCGACGGCTGGTCTAGGGTGGATATAAAGGGTTATTTTGGTGTTTAGTAGGAAAAAAGGAGTTTTAAAGCTTGAAAACGCTATCTAGACTCCGGCGGACTACACGAGCTCATTGTTCGAAGAGTCCAGAGGATGTTGTTCCCTTTAATAGCAGAGTCCTCATGTACGGTTCATCCATCATTATTTGCTGTCATGAGGTGTTCATGTGTATCGTGCCTTCATGTGTGATTTCTGAAGGAGGACGTGTCCGTTAGTACCGATCCTAGCATCGTAATTGAATATTTACTTATGCGGGTGAATTATGGCATGCTTGAATGATATTTGGAGGTCATATTCATGCTCACAAGAAGCGTTGAGTGTCCTGAGAAATGCAATGCATGAGTTACTTATTTGTATGCCATTCGGATGCTTGAAATTTCATGAATTGATTTGTAAATGAATTTACGAATGCTTGAGTGTGATCACTTTTGAAATTATTATCATGCATGATGGACATGATCGTATGGCATGTGTAACAGAGGAATTGAGCATTTGTTATATGCCATTGAGGTGGCCTATATGACATAGGTGGAGGGCGGCACCTGGATGCGTATTACCTGAAAATTGGAGACTAGATAAGTACAGTTCTTGACGTTGGCGTTTCATATGCGCGGTTTAGGCACTGAATGTGCCTGCGTGTATTTACTCTAGGTACTCAGAGTGATAAGCATGCTCCAACACCTGTGGGCGTCGACACGCGGATTGAGGGCATGGACTGAGGCATATGCATACGCGGGTCGAGAATTGAGACGGTTAACTGGTCTCAATTTGCATCCTGATTTCTGAAATGAGCATTTGAGACTGGTGTAAGACAAGATTTATCATGATATACGTGAAAATTGAGGTCTGTACGTTTGACAACTACAACAATACTTGTGTTCGTGTGATTGCTGTCCATATCCTCCACTGGACTATGGAATTATTATGACTCTGTATGTCATTGGTTATCTTGACTGAGATTGGAAATTTAGAATTACATGCTGATCGGTCAACCGGATTTGGGTGCCTCCATCCTACGCTAACTTAATGGTGATAACTTGTTGAGTTTTCGAACTCATCGGTGTTGTTTCACTCTTGTCAGCGACCCCGACCCCAGCTATGAATTCTCGCCCCCGTTCAGTTTTGGGCTGACCCGTAGAGTTGGAGAGTAAGGTAACTCAGGTATGTAGCTGCGGGCTATGTCACGTATGCTAGGCACGTGCCAACTTTTTATTAAAGAGGTGGGCCACTTTTGGATAACCAGATCACCGGATGAGGGAATGGGCGTGTGTAGGAGGGGGCTTATTTCAAGGACCATACAAGGTGTCAATATTGTCCGTCGAGAGTTTGATGACCCTACTGATCTTATGTGGCCCCGTGCACTTTTGATGGAGGGGTGGTATACCTGACCCGAGGCCATGTTTATACCAAAAGGAGAAGGAGCGAGATGGAGATAGATGGCCATGACGAAGGGGATTCCGATGGATACTGAACCTTCATACCCTTTGCGATCAAGTAAAACCCTTGAAGGAGCTTTCATACCAGTAACGACTGGAGCGGTCATTTGAGGAGTGACTGACTTGTCCTGTATTCTCTTTTGAGTAGATAGCTGATTAGTTTTATTTTGGTGTGGTTTTGCGTCCTACTTGTATTGTGATTTCGAGTAATATGAGCAGTTGATTGTTATATGATCGTTTTTTCTCTCTTCTCCCCTGTACCCCATCTTCTTTGGCATGCATGGTGTTGAGGTTCCTTTCGCTAGTGGTAGTTATTGTGAATTAGTCATCGTTTGGTCTGACTAATTCTGAGTTTGTCATTTGCGTTGGCCTAATCGCCTTGGCCGCGTGTGGATAATGTGTTTGTTCGCCTTAAAAAAATGGCCGAGATTTCATGGCTTTGGCATGCTCCTATTTATTTTGGTACATCAAAGTATCTGGTTAGACTCCATCACAGAGACAATATTCGAGGCTTTAGAGTGAGAAGGATGATGATCTATGGGGTAGTTTAATTGAGAGCACCTAAGCAGATAATTAGATTGGGCGGCTGTCGCGTGTTGAATTGAAGTGTGCACTGTGCTTGTTGTACACTTGCCTTGGTTTTTACTGGATTTATGCTAAATCGTTGTGGTTGGTTTGCTGTTTGTTATCAGGTTTAAAGCTGTGGGATACATCTAGACCTCGAGGTAAGGGCCTCTAATCCCAGTCATAGTGTGATAGAGCTCTCCCTTTGTAGCTGTTGTTAGGGTAGTATGTGTTTAACCTACTAGCCGTTGTTTTGCTGCTTCAAAGACCTGGTAGTAAAGCAAGGTTCATTCATTCATTGCACAAATTGTTGCGTCGAAAGAAGTTTGAGAGAAGTGCATGCACGACGATGATCCATATTTTTGGTATATTGAATCTTGATAAACTGTCACCCTGGTATGGAACGGGAATCGACGAGATACTTGAAACCGTAGTGCAGGCATGGTATGGACATTTAGTGATTCAGTGTCCTATGAGGGCATGGAGGTGATCTCACCAGAGCAAAGAAGGCTCGGACAAGACGGCTCTAGCAGGCTTCTAAAGATGTCCAAGAAGGAGACGAATTGACCTCAGGCCATACACTGAAAGGGGGACGAGTCTAGTATCGGTTAGTCTGACTAGTTTTAAAAGTTGCTTCCCTTATTGAAAGTGATGGCATAACAGCACATTGGCGATAGGGGGCGAATATGGGCGAACATGAAAAGCTTGAGTAGGATGGACTAGGGTGTTTAGTTCCCTTGACTGGACTGTGGCATGATAAGTGAATAGGATCTGGAGTATGAGTAATTGGGGCAGAAGGTTTTGTGAGTAGTGTCTTTAATTGGCAAGTCCATAGTTAGTTGAAGACCCATGGATGAATAGGTCTCGAGGTGTTGGAGAGATTGAACAATCTGATAGCAGGCAGCTTAGAAAGAGTTGCTGAGTGTGGCTGCAGTAGGCTGCTAAGGGCTGGCTCGTTGTATGGTTGCGAAAGGATAAATGAGAGTTCGAAAGTTGGATATAGGTTCAGTCTCAATCATCGTATAAAAGGGATTTCTGACACGGATGGAGAGAGAAGGGCGAAGAGTAGTATCCGAAGTTCTACAGGACTCGCGGTGAGGCCCGGATGGCGACGAGCACGTCGGTAGGGAGAGTGGCCAGTGTAATTT
>JAGVVM010005881.1:0-12003 GCA_019149425.1 Psidium friedrichsthalianum
CACTCTGCTTGTACCCTGTGGCAGCTACACCATAACGAGCGTGACATGCGTTTGCGTGTCATCTCGACTAACCAATCTTAAGCAGTTTTACAAACGAAGAGAGCCTACTTCCTGTGCCCAATCTTGACTATCCAGTATTCCGCGTGTCCGTCCTTTTCTCCTACGAGGGTTGAAAATGGAAATGCAAGACGTCCCATCTTCCAATTCAAGAAAACTGGGTTTCCTTGTAACTTAATATTCATCGGCCATCAAAAATGGCTTTTGTTACTAATAATTGATACTTGCAGTTGATCAGGCACGAAAATGGGCCTTTGTCTCTACTGAGTACTAATCGTAGCTGCATCACCCTTTTAACTGTTCCACTCTGCAGGATCCGGGAACAGAACCGCAAAGCGTATATGGTCCTCGATCAATGTTGGTACTGAAATTTACGTCAGCCAGAGAGGGGTAACCGCAGAGTGGAGCGTTAGCGATTTTGATGTACTGGTACCCGAAGATGTCACATGTGATGGTGAAAGGACCGACCAAGTTTCGGTGCTTTGACTTGTCAGTCGATGTTGTAAATAATTGTTGGATGCGAATGACATCACAGTACACATAAACCATGGAAAGTGAGGCGTGGCGATCTGTGTTCTGTTCTCAGTATTGCCTGCCCATCACAAGAAAATTGCATCTCTTCTGTTTGATCTCGTTGCGTGTTTTCTCTTCGCAGGATGGTCATTTCTGAAGATTACGTATACCAAAGTCATCTTTTTGTGTTCTTTTCTACTCGCCACTATGATTCGGTTGAAAATGTGCGTTACTGCCATTTATCACACGTTCAACAGGCAACGATGGACAAGAGCAGTTCCAGGGTATCTAACTTCTTATAAGCTTAGAGGCCTTATGCCGTCGCTAGTTCCAACTTCAAGTTGTGTTTAGACGTATTGCGGTCAGCTAGTCCCAATTCTTGTTTGTCTTGCTCGTTGTGCTCGTGACCCAACCTGAGGACGATATGCTAACATGGGATTCCTGGGGGGACATACTTGCGAAGTTCAGTGATTTTGAAAGTAGACGAGCCATCCCAATAATTTTCGCACGAAGCTCTTTCATTAAGTTATGGCATAAGTGATCTAAAAGAAATTTATGACGTCAAGCGAGCGTCCTAATAAAAATGACACTTGTTGGTTTTTTTTTTATTATCTTATCTAACATTATATATCAGTCGACAAAATCTTTAAAAATCGAGAAGCATGTTTCGGTGTGAGTCGGAGGAGGACGACAGATTGAGCAGGCTTTTTCTTTGACGTCAATCGAATAAGATTGGATCCGGAGCGGTGAGATGCGTCGTATGATTTTTGTCACGTGGTGTAACGGCAGTCTACTGCGGACCAACTATGATCTGATTCGACAAAATCCACCTGCAGCAAATACCGAGGAGGAAAGGAAGGTGTTTTGACTGTGGAGGCTGCCAACTCCGTCTCTCTCTCTACCTCGCCAGTCCCCAGCAGTAGGCACGTCAACGTCCCTGCCTTCTCTCTCTCTCCCTCTCCCCCAACTTCGTCGTCTTCTCTTGTCTACGGATCTTCACTTCCCTCTCTCTCTCTCTCTCTCTCTTCTCTCTGGGTCGCAGGAGTTACAGCTTCTGAAGCTCAAGGAAGCGGATGGAATGGGGACGGAGTCCGGTGAAGAAGCCGTACACGCGTCCCCTTTGCGGGCCCTACTTCCCGGCCTCTCAGAATTACACCAGAGACTACTTGAGCCAATACCATTTATCCAGGTTCAGACCTTGTGTGATTCCCCTACAGTATCTGGTAGAAAATGTTTAAAGTTCCAATTTTTTTCCCCCCCTGTTGGAAGTGGTTGATGGAGTTGTTTTTTTTGTTGGGTCAAAAGTTGATGGACTTCGCTGGATGTGTTTTGAGCGGAAAAATGGGATTTGATTGCTTCGCCTTTGAGGCCTCAACGCCGTCCAATTATTTTCCCATCCATTGATAGAGCCAGATTTCAAATGCCCGTTGCACTGGAGTGATATCCCATTTCTGCCTCTGATCATTGTAAAATATTAAGTAGTAGAATTGTATACTATGAGACACTCTAGTAAGTGATGAAATTTTTACTTGGCTGAATTGAGAACCAATCTGCCCTTGTTGGGATCCTATTTAAACTTCCATAGTCGCCGGCAGATGCCGTTGGATAAATAACAGACTTGGAAAAAGAAAAAAAGCTTGTTCAGCTTTGCACATTTGGTTTGGTCTTATGTTTAAATGTAGATATATCCTTGTTGGTTAGTGTGCTTTGGTCTATGGTGGTGTAAGGGATTACTGACTCATATGTTTCCACATCTTCTCTCTAACTGCACCTGGAAAGATCATTCATTCAGCTGTTTTGCATTTTCGTAGGTTGATGAGGTGGCCCTTGATGATGTGCCTCATGTTATAGGAAACTACCACATTTGTGTGGTAAAAAATAAGCGCTTTGACTCGGATACTATAGCTCGAGCGAAACAAATGAAACTTATAATGCAATTTGGGTCGGTCTGGAAGGTGATTATCATCTACTTGGTTAATCTCTCTCTGTCTCTCACCCTTTTTCCCCCCTGTTTGGCTGGACGAGTTTGGTTTATTTGTCAGCATTATTCCTTTGTTTTGTCAGATCTTAATGGTATTTAGTACCCAAAATTTATCTTCGTGAAGGTGTCGATATTGATGCTGCCACCAAAAATGGAATAAAAGTTGCCAGAATTCCAGGTGACATCACAGGAAATGCAGCATCATGTGCAGAGATGGCGATTTATCTGATGCTGGGTTTACTCCGAAAGCAGGTATGCTTGATCACTAGAAAAATCTTAAGTAGCTGGGGTACTTCATGTGATTCATTCTTACATGCTAAGTCCACATGTTAGGTTTGTTGTAGGTCGTGCTTCTTTTGTTCAAGCGTAGGGAATGACAGGTTGAACATTTTACCTGCAACATTTTCTGAAATGTGAATATTGTTTTGCATTCTCATCCTTTTCTGGTCAAAGTTCTAAGTGAATGTCTGATCAAGTGATCATCAGCGTAATTCTGCTTGAAGCATATAGTTGCTAAATCAAATGCAGAGTTCTTCATGTATTCATTGATACAATGGGAAACAGGAAAATCGTTCAAATTAGACCCCAGCTTCTAAAACATGGCAAACGTCGTACATCAAGCCTACATCTGAATGAAACGGTTCATTTACAATTCTATTTTCACAATGATCTATCCTTCTTTGCCCATGTTGTCTTGCCTACATGGCCAAATATTGCTGCTGTAAACATGACTTGTTTGTTTTATCAAGTGGGGAGTATGATAATGATATGAATGAAATTAGCAGTAGTCTGTCAAATACAATTGGTTGCACCATGTCAAATAGTCAATTAGTAATCAGTTTGGTACAATTGATTATGTCGAACTCATAAAATCAGCTGCATGGCATGGAGGTAAGTTTTACTGTGGACATATTCGTACAGGAGACCTGAATCCTTGTCAAGATGCCCATTAAAGGCCATTGTTATCCAATTTGAAAAGGTGATTTGTGGGGTGATTTGTGGAAACTGTGAGATTTTGTGGGACCACTGCCAACTGTTCCAAAAGCTTAAGCTGTTGGATGAAGGCGTGGTTTAATATTTAATTACTCTAACACTCCCCCTCACGCTTAGTCTGGTCTTTTTGCCTAGTACTAAGCGTGGAAATATATCATTAAGGAGGCAAATAGGGGCCTGGAAGGATTTGAACTCAGGACCTCCTGCTCTGATACCATGTGAGATTTTGTGGGACCACTGCCAACTGTTCCAAAAGCTTAAGCTGTTGGATGAAGGCGTGGTTTAATATTTAATTACTCTAACAGAAACAAATGTTTCCAAGCATAGTACTAAAGCCTCATTTGGTTACATGAATAAGGAATCCTCAAATGGATTCTTATTACTCTCATTCCAAGTGACATCATTCATTGGAATTAAGATTCCTTTAAAAGTGTTTGTACGGTGAAAAACTTTGGCCTTGTTGGAGAATACTTCTCACTGAATACGGAGATCAGTAATTGGCAATCATTGCGGCTACTAGCAACTGCCACCAATGACCCCTGGCGGCAACTAGCGACCGGTGGCGGTAGAGTTGGTTGGGTTTTTGATAGTTTTTTGGTTTATAAAAATATGGAAGTGGAAGTCCAGTACTAACTATAGCTAGGTAATCAAATTCTGCATTTTTTTTGAGGAATTCTATTAATTCAATTCCATATCTTGATTTCTCTTCAAAATATGTAGGAATTGGAATCTGTTTTTTGAGGAATCAAATTTTACGTTGAACCAAATGAGACCTAAGAGTAACAAAGAAACCTCTTCCACTTGATGGGTACTTCTGAGAAATTCTCACAAGGAAGAAAGGCTTGACTGCCCAGCAGAATAGAGATTTTGAAGAAGGATCTCAATTGAGTTTGACATTGGTGAGAGCAAATGAAATCATCCGCAAAGTTGGTCTTGAAAGGAGGGTCTCGATCTCTCCGTCTTCATTACAAGTACTCCTATCAAGAAACTGTGAATGCTTTACTAAGAAGTGGAGAAAGGAATGTCCTTATAATGACATTGCAAAAGTGTTGCACAAACAAATGTTGTTTCTTGGATGCACAGCTAGATGATGCAAATTATGTGATAGAATATCCACTTTGGGCCGCTTAGATGCAAAAGTTCTATGTCTAAGAATTGTATTCCATGCCAATGATGGTTTATATAAGGATAGTTGGCCTTTTTGTCATATTAAATTGGGCTACCTTTTGCTTGCTAGTGTTCATCTCTCTCTCTCTCTCTCTCTCTGTTCGTGTGCATGTGCATGCACCTTTTGTCATCTGCAAGTTGTAGTTTCCTTCATTGCTTCACTTTTGTTCTTTGCAGAATGAGATGCAAGTTTCTGTAAATCAGAGAAAACTTGGGGAGCCAGTTGGTGAAACTCTATTTGGCAAAACTGTGAGAATCATTTATGTTTTAATTCCTGTATACTCAACAAGAATCATTTTTGGGCCTCTTTCATGTTTCATGAATGTCCATTGGCATCCTTTCCTCTTTGGATTGAAAAGTACATTGAAAAGTATCATGTCCATTGTAGGTTTTGATTGTGGGGTTTGGAAATATTGGAGTTGACTTGGCTAAGCGCTTAAGACCTTTTGGGGTAAAAATTCTTGCCACAAGAAGGAGCTGGTGTTTAAATCCACAAGCGCCTCTCCAATCGAATGGTAAATGTGATGTCATTCAAGATGATGAAATATTTTCTTTACATTCTCCTGACTTACAATAATGGCTACATTCTCAGCAGACCTTGATCAAAATGCCATCAGTGACGATCTGGTTGATGCCAAGGGAAGTCATAACGACATTTGTAACTTTGCTGGCGAGGCAGACATAGTTGTCTGTTGCTTGTGTTTAAACAAAGATACAGTAAGAGTAATTTGACTCCATGCAATTATACTTTGCTTCATTGGTTTAATTCCAAATCACATGTGTTGTCCCATGGAACCAATTTTTCAAGAATGCATTCTGACTGCACAAGGAAAAGTCAAAATAAATCGATAGTAGTCTTTGCGTTTACATGAACAACTTTTTGAAAGCATAGATTAAGGGTAGTTTGTGGCTTAGTTACTTCTATATGTCTGAGTTCTTTGTCCAGTTTGATGAAAGCATCTTAGGTTGCTTTCTTCAGATTGGTTGAAAAGTAGGAAAAGGTGAAACATGTGCCATTTTTTCTCCATTTTGGACATATGTTTCCCTGAAAAGTTTTCTTTTCTTTTTGTTCCTTTGTCATTATTCACTTTCTCACTTGGAAATGTCTTCTGCATTCTTATTATTTTATTTGATTAACTGGCAGGCTGGCATCATCGATGACTCATTCATATCTTCAATGAGAAAGGTCTGCTCTATGGATCCTTAAATGATGATTTATGCTGCAGATACTAAGTTCTGCTCTATTCTTTGGCCGTACCAGTTGTTTCCGTACCAGTTTTTTCTTAACACTTGTGACTGGTTCTCTGATCCCCATTCATCATCTTCAGTAGCCTTAATGAGAAGTCTAGATCCTTCTCTATGTTTTACAGGCGCCATTGATGATAATAATGATACTCTGCCCTTCATGTAACCTTAGCCATTGATCTGTCTGGGGTTCTAAAACTGATATTATGCGACTAACTTCTTAGCAACGCGGTTAACGCGGTGTGGTCTGCTTGCAAATTGGGTTGGTGGGATGTATTCCACTTTGTTGGTTTGCTGCATAGTGTACAAATGTATTTTGAAATGTACAGTCTGATTTGCTTGAGGTGGACACATCCTACACGGATCATGGATGCTTAATCATGACTCATGCCGTGTCATTTATTCATCCTTTAAATGCAAGCTTTGTCATAGTTCCTTTTTCATACTTCTCCTGTGTTTTTGCTCCAAAGCTCACGGATGATTATTTTATAGAGAGAAAAATATTGGCTGCATAGGCAGAACCTATAATAGGAAAAGTTCTGATGCGAAAGTGTCACACCAGTGTTTGTTATCTTTGTTCTTTTCTACATCCGTCTCTTTGAAGATTTTGGAAATACAAGAAGTGAAAATGAGATCTGTGGCATGTCAAGAGGCGGATTGCATTACGGCTAGGACTTTTTACTATTTTCTGATGGTGATACAGGGAGCCCTTCTAATAAATATTGCTCGAGGGGGTCTCTTGGATTATGAGGCTGTTGCTCATCACCTGGAGTGCGGTCACTTGGGAGGCTTGGGCACTGATGTGGCTTGGACAGAGCCATTTGATCCCAATGATAAAATCTTGAAATACAAAAACGTTCTTTTAACTCCTCATGTTGCAGGGGTCACGGAACATGCTTATAGATCCATGGCTAAGGTATGTGGACCCTATAAAAAATGCTGGAGTTATTTAAACTCTTAAAGGTTCCCCCCCACCCACCTGCACACACTAGTATTACATTGCTCTCTTTTTTTTTCCTAAGGCTTTGTTTGGAAAAAGAGTGAAAATGGAGGTGAAGAAAATTTGGGTGAAAATCAGAAGGAATTTAATTTTGAGATGGATTTGGAGAGAAATTTTAAATCTTGTGGCTCTTCCTTCCTTATTATCTTCACCTTTGTTCCAAACATAGGGTAAGTGTTTGCATGAAAGAGTTCAGTGGGAGGGGAGAGGTATAAGAAATTCTTTGTCCAAATTAATCTTCTGGTTAGTGTAAGCGATCACAAAGATCTGATATTTTGTCCTCTTCATTTTCTGTTGAGAATTGTAGGCTGTGGTGTGGATGGGTTATAAGTGTTCTGCCTATTCATGGTCAAGCATAAAAAGTCGTCATACGTATGGAGAACAACCATCATCATCCTTCAATATTTAATTTTGATAGCTGATTTTTTTGTTTGCAGTTGAAAATTGTTTTTGAATTGCTTTCATGCATCTTCTGAACTGTTTTAGTTCTCAAATCAGAAGGGAAGTTTGACAGTGATCTCCAGAAACCAAACAGGGCTGAAAGCAGCACTTTTCTTGAGTTTAGATGGCAAAGTAGCTTGAATAGCCTACCAATGCACCATTAATGTGAAGTCATCAGGATTGACCAGAGACAAATTGTTGTAATCAGGAACTAAGACTAGGGCGTCATGCTTAGCTGAAGCAGAACGGATCAAATGAAATGGCAGTTTTTTCGTGATCTAGTCTTGCAGGTTAATATGACGGTGGAAGTTCATCAACCCAAATCTTATGTCACTCTCCGCCCCACCGTCTTCTCATTTTCCATTTTGTTTATCCTACTTCTTGCGGCTACCTCATAATGACGTGTTTCCCTGCGGATTTTTCTAGTTAAATGATTGTTCTATTTGTTTATGCAGGTAGTTGGCGATGTAGCTCTTCAACTTCATGCTGGGACACCTGTGACGGGGATAGAGTTTGTCAACTGACTAAACATGAAAAGCCAATTCAGGAGGAGCATATCTTTGGGTGTGTTACCAAATCACATGCTCATATGGTGGTTCACATTTCACATGTCAATCTTTCTGATGAATTTAGTCATTAGCGCAACTTATTTTGGGCCAGGAAATGCACTGAGCTGAATATGAGCGGTGCATGCATCCTTGGTCCCAACACCCGAACCCGGCCTGGAGGCCCCGTGCAGCGACTCAGAGTCGGTGGAAATTCATTACAAAGCAGAGGGTGTCGTAGAACATGTGCTCTTTTAACTTAATCCTTTAAAGAGATTTCTTTTTGGTTTAGTCTTGACATGATGCCAACCATAATCCGATCCGAGTATGATCAACTGAGACTACGATTCTGATACCCATCGCCTCACCAATCCGCGACGACAAGTCCGAATGATGGCGACTTTACAACCTGATAACAAGTCGAGATGTGTGAAGCTGTTTTCTACAGTACAATCAATGAAGTTCAGGTTCATTCTAGTACCTCTAGTTTCCCCTGGAATTGCTGGTTCGATTCCCACTCTATCCGGTTCTGCAAAGTGTGTCACGAGGCATAGCTCTTGCAGTAGGTTCTGCGAAGGGGGAGGAGAGGGACACACTTTGATATGTTATATGATTATAAAGTGCATAGCCCGTGTCCCATGCATTACGATAATCCAGCGAGGATGAAAACACAGTCGTCAATGAGTCCGCGTGAGCCGATGTTTCAATATAGAATAAAGTAGTCTAAGCTCACTTCTAGGATGGCAGCCTGTTGACTGTATATTGGTTGACCAAAAATCATCTGCATTGCCAATTTTGATCATGTATAGCTTCACGTGCACCCACATAACAATTTCTTATTCAGTCTGTCCTTCAACTCCACCTATGTGGAATAAATCTAGTTGGTTCTATTAACGGACAGTAGACCCTCCAGACGGTCGGATTGGGCCATAAGTGGTCCGGTCTAAATAGATCGGTTTAGCATATTTATGAACTATTTATTGCAATGCAAATCTAACAATTGGCACCCGACTCGATGCGTATTCCTAGAAAATTCATGTCTAAACTGAGAAGAGAATGCGGAACAAGCAAGCGTGAGATTTGAGTGAGGGCGAGAGAGAATGAAAAGAGAGCTGTAGAGGTAAATCAAGTATAAATAAATTATAAACCTATTTATGATCTATTTACGATTTATTCAACACTCGTAATATATTTAAATTGAAAATTCAGCTATCATATATAGGTTAGGAATTGAGTATATAACCTATTTTGATGGGTCTATTTCGGGTTCAAACACTTGAAATAAACGGAAACTACTCGCTCTAAAACGGGTACCGATTCCTCACGTCCCCTCTCGTTAACCGATTTCAGGAACAGCTAGGCACAACTTTAGTGTGGGGCCATGGGGTAATCTTAACGTAATTTGCAAAGGCGAGGAGTGGAGCAATTCAAGAATTCCAGTAAGGGTCTCCAGTCAAACACCGCAAGTTTTCCACATTGTGGAGAGCCCGCCGTGAGCAAGAAGAAGAAAAGTCCAAAGAAGGTTCTATCCAACCGAAGAACAACGTGTGTGGTAAGAGATGCATGGAGCGGTTCAAGTGCAGGTATGATATGGACCTTGAATCGTGTTCTCTAAGCTGAGATTGAGATCCGATTTGGATACGGGTCGATTCGACCCGGGGGGGGGGGGATCAGATTTCAGTGGGATTTGGTTGAAAATGTCGAAGTTGGACTGGTCTGCGCCAAAGGTTGACCACACGCTCCTCGACTTGAAGAATAATTTCCGCAGAGACGACTTGGTCTCTCGGTCTTTGGCCCTCTTCCCTCTCGCTATCTCCTTCCTCAGCGTTTCAAACCGCGTTCTCCTTCGCGCATAAGATAACCCGTTCAGCTTCAGGAAAAAAGGAAGCCCATCATGAGATTGCCGAGCCTCTTTCACCATTTCCTATGGCTCACTTCCTCAGGAAACTCCACTCCCTGCTGCCCAGCTTGATCGTCTTCTTGCCCTTGTTCTTGTTCTTCTTCCTTGCTTCGCCGGTCGCCTCGCTCTCGACAGTGTCGATTTCCAGGACTTCGAACCAGACGTTGGTCTGTGCCCTCATAAAGCCTCCAGGCCGGGGACTGTTTCTCAACTGTACCAGCTTCCCGGCGGGAATTCAGATTCCTGTTAATCCCAGTGCTTCCTTTGCGGGCGTCGTCGGCGGGGACGGATTCCTGTGCGGCTTGACACGTGGTTCTTTGTCGGCGACGCCGGTCCTGCGTTGCTGGAGATTCTCCGCCCCCAATGGCACCGACACGCGCTCCAAGCTCATCTACAAGGGTCCTCCGTTGAGGGAGCTCGATTCCGGGGATGCTCACGTGTGTGGTCTTGTCAATGGGACTAACCAGCTCGAGTGCTGGCAGTGGTCCGGATTAAATCGACTGCGGTCCCCAAAGACTGGTCCAGTGTCGCTGTGGGTGGGGATTATGCATGCGGCCTGAAGGGGGCAGAAATCGCGTGCTTTGGGGACAATGCCCGCGCGTCGTGCGTGACCCGCCGAACGGGAGCTTCAGAGCGGTTGCGGCCGGGTCTGGGCACGCCTGCGCCATCTCGTGGAATAACAGTCTGGAGTGCTGGGGAGATGAGGCCGCCAAGATCGACCTGCCGCAAGGGGACTTCCTGTCGGTGGCCCTGGGAGAGAACAGGAGCTGCGCGTTGGGGTCGAACCGCAGGGTCGAGTGCTGGGGGCAGGATAATTTTTGGCCTGCCGGAACACTGGCAGACGCATACTTCATAGCCATCGAAGCCAAAGCGCGACGTTTTTTGCGGTATCTTGGCCTCCAACTATTCCTTGTGCTGTTGGGGCAACGAGCACTTCAACTCCAGGTCGGGTTCCATGGTGTTTTGATAACGTCCTGCCCGGCCATGCCAGAGCCAATGTCCTTGCGGCCCTTTGCCGGGCTACGACTTGCCCGGCTACGGCAACTTGTGCAAGGAAGGATACGTGGTCTCCCTTGCAAAGCTTTGACACCAGTGGTTCGTCCTCCATCGCCAGGCCACCACCGTTGCCGCCACCGCCACCCATTCGGCCTAAGGGCTTAAATGGGAAACTGGTGGCGTTCCTGGTGGTGGGATGCGTGGGATCGGCTTCGTTGCTCTCCCTCTCGGCTTTTTGCTGTTCAGATACTGCAAGGGGAGGGTGTGCCGCGTCCACGATTCAGGCCGCATCGAAGAGACCTCAAGCCTGATCAAACTAGGCCCCCGCTGCCACAGCCTCGGCCACCGGAGAGGCGGCTGAGCCATTTGGTCAGCATGGACTCCCACCTGGAGGAATTCCCCTTGCAAGTGCTCGCCCGTGCCACCCGTGGATTCGCCCAAGAGTTCAAGATCGGGACGGGAAGCTTCGGCTCTGTCTACCGTGCTACACTGGATGACGGGCGAGAAGTGGCCATCAAGCGAGCAGAGACATCGACAGCAGCATCTTCGATGCATTTAGGCGGTGGCGGCCCGAGTGCCAGAAGGCGAACCGAAGACATAGACAGGGCATTTCTCAACGAGCTCGAGTCTCTGTCCCGCCTCAACCACAAGAATCTCGTGAAGCTATCCGGATTCTGCGAAGACGGCAACGAGTTGATATTGGTCTACGAGTACATGCACAATGGTTCGCTCCACGACCATCTCCACAAGATTCCAGAATCCCCGCTCAATTCGTGGGTGGCGCGTCTCAGAGTAGCCTTGGACGCAGCTCGGGGCATCGAGTACCTTCATGTCTACGCAAATCCCCCCATCATCCACCGCGACATCAAGTCCTCCAACATTTTGCTCGACAAAAGCTGGACAGCCAAGGTTTCCGATTTCGGACTCTCTCTTATGGGCCCTGAAGACGACGACTCCCACCTCTCGCTCCACGCCGCAGGAACACTTGGCTATGTGGATCCTGAGTACTATCGGCTCCAACATCTCACGTCTAAAAGCGACGTGTACAGCTTCGGAGTCGTTCTGCTCGAGCTATTGTCGGGGTCAAGGCTTATCCACAACAATGAAACCGGCGTGCCGAGGAACACGTGGTGGGACTTTGTGATCCCTACATATTGCAAGGACG